>OMLM01007622.1:77089-90844 GCA_900302695.1 Helostoma temminkii | reverse complement strand
AAGGTTAGTTCTTCTTTCTATCCTTTAAATTCCATGTTTAAATGCACATATTTGAGATATTTTCTGTTAGAGTAAACCTAGGATGTACTAGGAAATTCAAAAAAGCAATACGAGTAAAAATCTCTAAGAGGCACAAGACACATCAGGTAGTTGCCCCAAAACCCCAGGCCTTGGACTCAGTGTATATATCTCAGTGTGCATGCCTTAATTGTAGTGCCCTTTACATGCAAAAACACAAGAAAATATAAGATTAAATAGGTCTTATTAATCTGGGCCTGTGTCTCTCCCTACATTTTATCAAATAAAACAAACTAAATGAATCACACTGTACATAGCATTAGAGGTAGTTTGCATCATTTCCTTTAGTCTTTGTGTAGACCATTTTGAATTAAATCACATCTCTGTATATGTGCTTGTGTTCTATTCCTTTATCCGCCTCCAGCATCCCAATCTGACACACACTCTGTCCTTAAACAAACTCAGTGAGGAGATGATCACATAAATCTCTCGTCTGTCCAAGCCTAGGAAACAACCACTATATGCCTCATAAATGCAAATGCTTGCATAAGGAGATTTTCACATCATGCAGTTAAAGAGTCAGTATTCACTGTGCCAAATGATTTGGTCATGTTGAAAGATATTTTAACCCACGTTGGTTTCTTTTTGAAACGTAAAACAGTGTATCAGCAAAATCCCAAACTGTAAACGTCAATGAGCAGAAAGAAAAAAAGTCCACACAGTACTAAAACCATGAGAACAGAACCGACACAGTCATGTGCACTGCGGCTTTGTCGACATGAAACATAAGCTCGACGCTGGCAGCAACCTCCGATCTTCCTCTTCTGTCACACAACGTTTCTTCTCATGACCAGGCTTAAGGACGAGGTTCATTTAAGAGGAATGATTCCCATAAACTTACAGAAATCATGAATCTACTACTGGTGTGTATCAGAGAGTTTTCACTTATGTTTTCTAGATAAAAAGCTGATGATTCAACCCAGCCCTCTTTCACTTCTGTCTCCAATCTGGAAACAACCTTTGGGAAGAATATTTACTGAATAAACAAAATCAAATAAAGAAGTAAAAGCGAATGAGGATAGAAGGTAGTAAGGTGCATAGCTGCGGTTTAATTTATTTTAAGACCTTGTTTCAAAGTTTAGTTCAACGCTGAAAACCCATATACACAATTTATATGATCAATGATGACAAAGATTGAATAAAATCACAATGAATCAAATATTCTCTGACTGATTATCATCATTTAATTGTAAATCAGAACTGGGACTTTAATAAAATGCAATAAAAACTAAAATCTGTCATTTGTCCGTTGTTTTGAAACTTCATCTATCTGACAAAAGCACAAGAAAAAAAAAGATATTCATCAACTTTCTTTCCCTGACCAACTGCAACACACTCAAAAAAGTTGGGACAGAGGCAAAAGGAGAAAAAAGTTTACATAAGACTCAAATAACACTGGATGACTCCAAAAGGTTAACTGATAACAGGTGAGGGTATCGTGATTAAAAGACAATCCACCAAACTAAGCTGGGTCTTGGTCACCACAGATTGTGGTTTAGTTGAAAAGGAATATTTTCTAATGCAAGATTGCAAAGAACTGAAGTTTTTCACCATCCACAATACATGATTCTGTCAACAGGAATCAACAGGCTGGTTATTGGTAAGAATCTGGAAATGCAATTCACATCATGATACAGGGTTTACAATTCAATTTGTTTCTATATATCATGATACTGTAAATAAGGTGATACATCGTGATTTTTTTTATCTTACTATTGAAAAACTGTCATAGTATCAAGAACAAACTTAAAAAACAAACTTACACATCTAGTGTATATTGCACCATCTAGTGCCACAACACAAGACAACATGTGTCCAGTGTCGACCAAGGATTATTGCAATTGAAATTGTTAATTAATAATCAATAGAGTTTTTGAGCATGGAGGCAGCATCATACAAAACAATATTGCAATACTCAAGCATATCGATATTTTCTTACACACTTAGCACAAACCTAGTTTCTGTGTTTTCATTGCAAAGTAAAATTTGTTCATAGATGTAGGATAACTATGTCATAAGCCAATAGAAACGAATTTCAGAATAATATTACACAAATATCGTTATAAAACAGATCATCATGAATGAATTTTGAGCCCCGGTCATTTGGCTCGTGGGCGGATGGTGACCTCCAGTGGTTAAATTATCAGTGAACGAGGGATTTATTGTTGCAGAAAACTAAAGTGGCACAAATTTGTTTATCAGAATAAAACCTGCTTTAAAGAGACAACAACCAAAAGGGAAACTGTGTGTTGTACGCCACATAAAAACACATCCCACATATGTTTTAATCATGTTTATCACACAGTGTAACCTATTATGGTTTCATATTGACTGTGAGACAAACCAGTCAGATGCACACAGATGAACATAGACAAAGAGCTCATTTAGTTAAGGGATGGAAAAGTTGCTTGCTGTTCTTTTGTTGTTTGTTGTTCTTTTCTCTTTACTCTCCACTTACCCGAACCAGTCGAGGCATATGGCCGCCCAACCAGAGCCCAGTTCTGCCTGAGTTTCTTCCTTTAAAGTTGTTTCCTCTCGACTGTTGCCTGGTTCTTGATCAAGGGGAATTTGATGGGTTTCTTAACCTTATTATGTAAAAGTGCCTTAAGCTGATTCTTGTTGTGATTTGGTGCTACATAAATAAACTGAACTGTACTGAATTATATGTTTAATGTGGTAAGATTGTATAATCATTTAGCTTATAAAAGTACTCGAAGTATTCTACAAATAAACATTTATATACTGTTAGCTTACTGGCAACATACAGTAATGCTAGCATTTTATTAGTGTACTTTTAATATACTTTATCCTCCCTTTCATTTGATCGAAGTGCATTTATGTAGTATCACCTCTTCTCATGTTTTGTACTGAAGCACAGCTGTGTGAAATGTCTCTGCTTCAGAAGCAGAAATCAATGAAACATGAATAATTGGATAGAGGTAGTACTCTAACTCCTACTGACTGCTCACCCTTCTTACTAACTGCTCTAAGTTTATAACTCAGCTATGAAATACCAACCATACTTAGTCTGTTTAAAAGGCAAAGCACCATGTCACACAACAATACGTGACAAATTATACATTTATAATAATAATAATAGTTATTTGTTTACAAACTTAAACCACTGAAAGGCATGCTGGGTATTTGTACATGCAAGTATACTTAGACTTTTCTGTATGCTTGTCTAGTCTAGTTTAACTCTGATAAGTACCTGAAAGTAAAGTATACTAATAGTATACTTCTTTTTTATTGGGGCTTGTGGTTTACAAAGTAAAACCACCCAAAGGTATGGGTATTTTTGTCAGTATAAGTCACGTACACTTAAGTATAAGTACAAGTATAGGCCAAATATATTTAGACTTATTTAAATAGCTTTAAATTCCTATATTTGTCTCATAAGTACAAAAAAAGACTGAAAATACTTTTTTGTTTAGTTTAAAGGAAGTATACTTGAAGGTTAACAAGGGCAATCATTAAAAAATAAATATTCTTTCACATATGTAACATATGTAATAAGTTATAGTTGTGTGATGTATTGGGTAATGATGAATTGAGTAACGCCCAGACAGTGGCTACTGCTGGATGAGATTATGTAATAATCTGCCTCCAGTCTAAATACTGGCTATTGTTACAAAACACACAGTATCCACAGTGGTTTTCAACAGGCACCTCTATTTATCCAGTTAAACCACAACTGTAGCTGATGTAAATGAAGTTACGGTCATAGCAAAAGGTTTTTACTGTTCCCACTGTTTGTTTCTCAGAAGTAGGAAGTAAGCCACACCGCTGCTGCGCTACCTTTATTACATCGGATTTTCCCGTTTTCCTCATGTGCTCGACGAATACGGAAGTAGACTTTGGCTAACAGGTGGGGATTTAATTTATACTTTCAACTTCTGTAGCCGATTTAAGATGCAGGGGAAGTTTAAGAGCAAAGGTCAGTTGGTTAGTTGCATTATTAGTTGCTTTTACGATGCGTGTGTGGAAACGTTGGAGCTTTATCCGCGCACCTGAACGCACCGTGAGTTCCCTGCTGGTCAGTCATCTGCTGCGGTGTCAACAGACGGTGTTCGGAGCCTGAGCTCTACTCTGGGTGGATCCGACCAGAACCCGGACCGACTCCACAGAAAGGCACCGTGGTAGGACCGGAAATGTCAAAAAACGTAAAATGTGATGTAGTTTGTGTAAAGTCTGTGTTTGTGCGCTGAATGAAGTTTTCAGCTTCACTTCGGCCACAAACAGGAACAGTTTTACCTGAGAAACAGAGGAAGCTGACCAGAAGTCACTGTTACTGAGCCGAGCAGCTGTTTGTTCTGTTCTCTTCTTTCCTGTTGGAGTTTTTGTCGTTTGTCCATAATAATGTGAAGCAACATTATATATTTGTTTGTGCTCATGATGTCGCCTGGTGCTGCTTTTTTTTTTTTGTTTTCCCTGAATTCATAAAGTTGTGTTAATTAGTAAGTGGTTTAACTGTGTGTTTTCCAGCACTGAGTGGCCATCATCATCATCATCATCATCAGACAGAAAGTCAGCAGGGAGGTAGGTGGAAATGTTTAACCATTAGAGGGCAACTCTGCTTGTTAACACATAGTTCAGTGTGAATTTCTTTTGTTCTTTCTTGTGGCCAGTATTTCTAGATGTCGTGTCTGTTTGCAGGATGGTTTGGATTCTGATGTCTAAATGATTCTCCCGTGTGTGAATCACAGACACAGAGCCAGTGGATTAAACCTAGTTCTTCTCAGATAAATGAACACAGAGAAGTGAATTTAAAAAAAAGGGAAAAGCCACTACAGTTTTACGTGTGTATGGGGAAGTTGAGTCATGGCAACTCTTATTCGTTAGGTCAATCTCACAAGAATAAGTCCTGCTGCCATGACTCAACTAACCTCACCTTGACGAGTTTGCAAATGTTTTCTCTAAGCTGGTGCATCAAACTGATATCAGTCATATTACTGTCTAAATAAATGTCTGCTGCTTCTGTTTGCTCCTCAGGTTCCTTACATATCCAACAATGAACACCCTCAAGGACAGTGACATTCACACCTTCGCTGCGGAGCTGCCCGCCATGTTTGACGGCATGAAGTTGGCAGCAGTAGCGACGGTCCTGTACGTCATCGTCCGATGTCTGAACCTGAAGAGTTCCACAGCTCCGCCGGAGACCACCTACCAGGACACACCTCTCAACCGCTACCTGCTGAAGTGCTGTCCGATGCTGACCAAAGAGTGAGTGTTTGTTGCTGTCTAGTATAAGGCTTAAAGATTTTTGGTGTTTCTGCATATGAAATGTGGTTCTGAAGCGCTTGAGATACAAGTGTCACATCAGTGTCACAACCTGAGATGAGCATCAGGGTACAAATGTCTGCTAGCTCACACCCGTCTGCCTCCACACCCCGGATTTCTTTTCATTTTCCAACTTGTAGTCATCGTCCTCAGCTGGCACTGACTCCTATGACATAACATCATCAGATTTTGGTCAACTCTCTGTGGAGCCACAAAGGACTTTGAACACATTGTGTTTACAGAGAGGGTGTGTCTGTAATCAGTGTTTTATCTACTTAAGTAACATGGTAATTAAAGTTAATGCTAATGCTAATGCTTGCATCTGAACATGCACAAACCGCACATTGCCTCGCACATCCTCTGTCGTATTCTGTTGCATTACAATCTGGAATTTAAATAGATTTTTATTTGGCACAAACAAAATAATATTAAAAAAATTCTACCTAAAATAGTCCAAGTTGATAAAGTGAAATGAAACTGAAAGCTGGTGTGTGCATTTGTATTCACCCCCTTTGCTATGAAGCAATTTCTGGTAGTACCAATCACCTTAAATGTGACCAGAAGAAAGGTCTTGCTTAAAGGAAAAAAAACAGGAAAGAACAATTTGAGTTTGCTAAAACAAATGTGGGGGACTTCCCAAATGTCTGAAAGAAAAAAATTTAAGTTTTTGGCCGTCAAAGAAAACACTATGTCTGACACAAACCTACCACTTCTCATCGCCCACAGAACACCATCCCCACATGGAGCATGGTGGTGGCAGTGTCATGCTATGGGGATGTTTTAATCAGCAGGTACTGGGAAACTGGTCGGGATGGATGGTGCTAAATATAGGGCGATTCCTGAAGAAAACCTGTTTCAGTCTGTCTGAGAGTTGAGACTAGGGAGGAGGATCATCTTCCAGCAGGACAATTAACCTAAACACACTGCTGACGTAATACTTACTACATCAACTTGGACTCTTTTATGCAGAATTTGTATTTTTGTTTCCAGGTTGTAATGCAACAAAATAAAAAAAAGGCAAAGGAGAGTGAATACTTTATCAAGGCACTGTATTTCTACCAGGAACTGAGAATGAAGTGTCTGCAGCTGCATGATTT
The DNA here is from genome assembly GCA_900302695.1 of Helostoma temminkii. Lineage (NCBI taxonomy): Eukaryota > Metazoa > Chordata > Actinopteri > Anabantiformes > Helostomatidae > Helostoma > Helostoma temminkii. Next base: position 84,389 of record OMLM01007622.1, on the reverse strand, counting down.
AGTCAAATTAAAATGCCAACTACAAATGAGCGATCTTCTGTAGCTCAGTTCAAATCCAATTTAGCCGATGACTGATGATACATGTGGATTTTGTCTGCCAAGTTGTGTGTGAGTGTGTGTCTTTGCTAAGACTGCTTTCAGGAGTAAGTTGAGAGTCTTTCCTTGCCTCCAGATACATTCCTCCATTGCTGTGGGGGAAGAGCGGTCACCTCCAGACAGTCCTGTACGGCAAGATGGGACGTGTCAACACTCCAACGCCCTGCGGGGTTCGCAAGTTCCTCCCAATGCAGGACGGAGCCACAGCCACTTTTGATCTCTTCGAAGCCCTGGGAGATCACAGCACAGCAGGTCAGAAGCAAACGCTCAGCTGCTGGCTTTGGATATAATGTTTGTTCAGGATTTAATCACAAATCCACTGATCTTCTGTCGTCGTTTTAAACCTCTTTTATTTGATGAAGACATCGCTGATTAGTGTCTCGCTAAGCTGGTTTTATTTTTGTGTCTTTCCTTCTGAGTTGTATGTGCTTGATTGGATCGTGTGTACATCAGCATCAAGTAACAAGCCGCTCGTACAGTGTGCACAAGCAAGAAGTCCGTTAATGAACTCTCTCGAGGAAAAATGTCAAGCATTTCAGCAGCCAATTAAATAATGACAAACACAGCAGCCATTTTACTCCCACGACTGACTCCACTTTGTATGTTTGTGCTTGTGTTGTGTTTGTCAGATGACATTACAGTGGTAATCTGCCCTGGGATCGGTAACCATAGCGAGAAAAGCTACATTCGGACCTTTGTGGATTATTCCCAGCGGCAGGGTTACCGCTGTGCCGTCCTCAACCACCTGGGAGCCCTGCCCAACGTGGAGCTCACCTCCCCACGCATGTTCACCTATGGTAAAAAGGGAATAGCACATATAATCTGTGTCTCACAAATGAAGAAGTGATTGTTTAGACTATAGTGGGGAAGTTTGCCTCACTGCATTTTTTATTTTTGTTGGTTGATTAAATCTATGCTGTATATGGGAAGCAATGGCTTCAGGAGAAACATCACATGGAGGAGTTTGGATAAAGTGTCATCTTGTGGAGTTTGATCATGTGGCACCAAATCTGATTCCAAGTTAGGAGTAAAGTGAAATAAAGTAGCTGCAATATAGAAAATTGCTGAGAAAAGGAAATATGGAAATATGAAAAATATTCATTCAGTTCAATTGTCTCCCTCTTTTATGCAGGTTGTACCTGGGAGTTTGCAGCTATGGTGGGCTACGTCAAACAGGCTTTTCCCCAGACGCAGCTTGTGGTCGTTGGCTTTAGTCTGGGGGGGAATATAGTCTGCAAGTTCCTGGGGGAGAACAGATCGAACCAGGATCGCGTCCTGTGCTGTATCAGCGTCTGTCAAGGATACAGCGCCCTCAGGTTGGTAGACTGATAAACAAACAAATGCAAACATCATCAGGACTGGATGTGATCATGTATATGTGATACGCATAATGAAACCAACGTGGTACTAAAGTTTCATCTCTGGTTTCAGTCAAACCCTTTGTCGGTTGGATGAATATGAATTACATGTTTTCATAAAACGCATATTTGTGTTTGTAGGGCCCAGGAAACATTCCTTCAGTGGGACCAGTGCCGGAGGTTCTACAATTTTGTGTTGGCAGGCAACATGAAGAGGCTCATCTTGTCCCACAGGTGGAAAAGCACAGAAACAGTTGCTGCACTCACAGCTGAACAGTTAGAGGTGTTGTCCATTCCTTCAGGTTTATGACATAACATAAGAACATAAGAAATCAAGATGAAGATAAAGAAGCATCAAGATAAAACGTATTTTCTTTTGGGTATACATTATTTGTTGCAGTGACATTCTGCAACAATACAATAAACATCCATAGTGGGAAATATTTCTGAAATGATTTCAGCCAAATGCTGAAAAATAATGATAATGAGACAGAATTTCACCAGTTTTTCAAAACATCTCAGGTGGACGTTAGAACAAATATTTACTTTCCTGCCCTGATTTGACTAAACTCTCTTATCGCGCTGTTCAACAGGAACAGTCTGCTGAGCATGAACTCCAGCAACATCGGTGACGCAGACCTGAACAGACTGTACACAGCCACGTCTCTGATGCAGATAGACGACAGCGTGATGAGGTGACATTTCAATCACACTTTTCATTAGGCTGCTCTGGGCTGCTCGCGTCTAAAACTTGTCTCTGTCACACACGATTTGCTCTGCAGGAAATTCCATGGCTACAGCTCGTTGAAGGAGTACTACGAGCAGGAAAGCTGTGTGCACTACATGCACAAGGTATGTGGAAAATATGTTGATTTATATTGTTACTGACACACCTTCAGTGTCTTACCAGTACTGCTTTACTACTACAGCTTATGCTGCTCCTGCTTAGTACCACACCTTATGCTATTGTAACTACTGCCACTCCTTCTACTACAGTTACCACTGCCATACTACTCCCACAAACTCTACTTCTATTTCCAATTACTGTAGCATCTTGAGCTATTATTGTCTTTATTGAGTATTACAGCTTTCACATCCCACCTTAACTCCAAACCAGATCCATGTGTTCGTGGCTAAAGTTAAAGGAAAACTCTAGTTTGACAGCAAACGTGCTTATTCGTTAGATGAGTAGAGTGATACCACCAACGTGTCTCTGCGTTAATTGAACGAGAAACCTGTGGTGATTAGCATAACGAGCTCCAAGGTGGAAAAAGAAAACTTCCCCCACATAATGCTCCGACTTGTGACACATTACCGAATGAACCACACAGAAAAGATAATGTGCAACTGTTTTTTGGCAGACATCAGTTATTCTACTTTATTTAAAACAGACTGCAATTACATAAATGACATATGTAGCTTCCCAGGCTTTTGGAGGCATTTGTTCCTTTTTTTGATGTTAAGCTAACCCGACTGCCTGCCTGGATATAGCTCTGTCAGTATAATTCATAGATAGAGAACGATAAAGAATAAGCGCAGTTCTTAAAACGCCAAACTTTTCCTTTCTGTGAGTGACTGAATAAAAACCATCTAATACTACTTCCAATACTACTGCCTCTACATCTACTGGTACCACTGCAGAACTACTGCTTCTTCAGCTTCAACACTGACGTCATAATACCTTTGCTACTGCTGCTGCTGCAGAACATAACAGAAACAGTAACTGTGTAACCAGGCTTTATAAACTCATGCATAACCAAACTACTGTTTCTTGTCCAGATCACTGTGCCTCTCCTGCTGTTAAACTCCTCAGACGACCCGTTAATTCATCAGTCACTGCTGGCCATTCCTCGTGCACTCGCAGGTTTGTGTTCCAGTCGAAATTCACTCATTATCACATATGAAATGAAATATTAGGCAATGGTGAATATATATGCTGTGAAATAATAAGTTATTTATGAAATACTTTTACAATGTGTGATTATGATTTATGATCATAAATGTGCTCGTCAGAATAGCCACAATATATTTTCAGTATCGGTGACGACTGAGGAAAGACAACTAAACACTGACATGGTCTGAATTATTACAAAATAAACATTTCAGCTTATCTTTATAGCCTTTATTGGTGCGTAAAAATGTCTTACTAGGAAATCCTTCATCGTGAGTCTCATGATAAAGTGACAGCTGTCGTAATGGACCTATCATAAAAAACAATACTGTGCATCCATTAATGATTATGGTGTTCTTTGGTTGTAGTTATATATTCTGGCAGCATAGGGTGTAGTGGTTAGCAGTGTTGCCTCACAGCTTGGGTTTTCTCCACCTTTCTTCCTCCCACAGTCCAAAACATTGAAAAGCAGTTGACATAACGTGACGATGAAAGTAGTCTTAACACATAGGTATGTACCAGCATGAGGGGAGTTACCTAAACAGTTGGTGAGAGGTTGTATGTTTGGTGTTTCCTAGAAATGAAACTATAGCAAAGTGATACGCACTCACACTAGTGTAGAGCCTCTTTCCTTCCTTCCTCTAGAGCTGGAGTCTTAAGTCATGATAAAGTCTTGTTGGAGCTACAGTATCTACTCAACACCACCCAGCCCAGAGAGTCTTGTTGAATTTTTCAGGGACATGTGATCTGCCTGGGCTGTTGGATTATATATATGGAGCCTCGTGTGTGTGTGTGTGTGTGTTGCCTGCTGTCTTGTCTTGCCTCAGTAGGTCACATGCACCAGCCTTTGTGTGTAAATCAGTGTGTAATGACTTAAACCTTGACAAGTGAAGCACTAAACTCATGCTCTGCTTCACTAAAACATGGATACCTAGGACTTTAATGTTATTTAGTCTTTTTTTTTTTCTCAAAAGAGCGTAATAATCCTCAGTTTTGTCTGCGTTTGGTTCTGTTCTGCTTTTTGATAAGGACCATTTATAAAATGTTTATGAGTTACACTTAATGGTTGCATTAATATGTATTAAATAACTTACTAATGCTTCGTAGATTGTTGTGTAAAATCCTCCTGGAGCACATCATTTGTCTTTCTCGTTCAGTGATTCATTAGGGAATTCTCCAGTCTACTGTTCAACCACTTACTTCTGCAGCACATTTGAACAAAAAGCCATTTCATTAACTGCTTATCAGCATTTACATAATGGTAATATGATTTATTTAATTATGCAGACTTTGAATTTTTTTTATAACACATGCAAAACTGTTTAAATGCATAGAGAGCAGTAAATGTTGATCATAACAGCTGTTTTATTACATTTTAAGTTCACACCCTGTTTAAACAAATATGCTGTTGCTTCAGTTTCCCTGTTAGTAATAACACGACAGTCTGCTCCTTGCGTTCAGTAATAATACAATTCTAAGTTATTAGGATTGAGGGTTTTGAACTTTCTAATAAATCACTAATTTTTCTGATCAAGCGAGTACGACGACTCTTCTCCGTCAGATTTGTGTTGCATTGCTTGAAAATTTAAAAGAGAATTACCGCACAGAGATACTAGAATATTTGTTCTGACTGACTGAAAACAGCCTCTTGTTTTACTTCCTAACTAGGTAGTTACATGTCTCTTGAGGAATCTCAGTCCAGTCTTCCATGGCACATTGTTCTAAGCATGGACATTAACCTTGAGCCACTGCCACAGATTCTCTTTAGGACTGAGATCTAGAGTCTGAGGGGAACTCCTGGACCTTGACTTTGGGATCCTTCAAAATATCCTATCCTAATGCTAGACTGGCAACACATTCCTTTACATTATCCTTCAAAATGTCGACATAGTTGTCTTTCTTCATGATTCGATGCAGCTGAACAAGATTCCTTATGCCTTATTTAGCAAAACAGCCCCACAGCATTAAGCTCCCACTACCGTGTTTAACTGTGAGATAGGGTTGAAGATCTCTCCCTATCTTTGCCAAACAAAAGCAGCATCCATGTGTCCAAACAACACAACTCATCCTGATATCTCAAATGTTCATGGGCAGACTTCAGTCTGGCTTGTGTTGCTGTGTGAGCACCAGAGTTTTTCTTGGATGATGACCTCGAAGTCCACCATGATGAAGACAACATAAAACACTAAAAGTCTCCCTTGGAACATCAGAAGAGGCCTGTTTAGTAATAGTAATTTTGGCAGAGATCTCACTATATTCCTCTTTAAGGTTTTAAAATCTTCGACCACGTTCAGATTAGTTTCTTACAGGATTTGTCTTCTTGTGCTTTGCAATGCTGCAGTGAACAGCTGCTCTGCTGAAACACTGGGAAATGGCGGTAAAGCCTTCCACCTTTAGATGACCACTGTCTTCTTTCTGAATTCCAGACTGATTTCTTTACTTTATGGAATCATGAACTTACGTCTTACCAATTTAAGAGTAGTCCCTCCAAATCAGTGGTTCTCAACCCTGGTCTTCAAGGTACACACTTGTTTTCCAACCACCTCTGTACTTACAGCTGCTGAACACACCGGATCCAGAAAATCAGCAGTGGGTATGACAGGGATCGTTGGAAAACAAGCAGGTCAGGGTGCCGTGAGGACCAGGGTTGAGAACCACTGCTCTAAATCAAATGTTCACTGGAGTCCCTTAAGTTCAGTCCTGAATAATTGCTTAGGTGTGGTGGACACAGTGATGAGTGATGAAAACACTGGGCAGACGTTTGGGGAAATGCTCCTTCGAAGCTAATAATTTAGACCGTAACTGAAAAACTTTGTTATTCTCGTTTCACCTCTGATGAGGACTCAAGCTGAAACTTTGATCTTTGATTCAACGTGATGTTGATTGAATGCAGAATAAAAGAGCACGTCTGTGTGCGGTCCTTCTCATTCACATGTCAATAATAGGTTTCTCAAAGCCTATTAAGGCAGCGGACGGAGAGGAGGAATTATTAGATGACTTCCATTCAACAGGTGGATCCAAATGTAACTTTCCCCGAGTGGCCAAAAAATCTGTTATTGAATTTTCAAATAAGCCTCTTAAGAAGCTAAACACTGTAATTAAGTCAGAAAAGCATTTTGCAACACTGTTTTTTTCTTCCTGTTACACATGCTGTGCTTCTGCTATGAGCAACAAACCAATCAGTCGGCTTACCTGCGTCTTTTCTCTACAGAGAAGATGCCCAATGTGATGTTTGCCCTGACCCAACATGGAGGTCACCTGGGCTTCTTCGAGGGAGCTGTGCTGTTCCCTCAGCCCCTCACCTGGATGGATAAGGTCATAGTCGAGTACATTGATGCCATCTGCCACTGGGAGAAGAAGCAGCCGGCCTGTCACCAGAGCGGTCACCAGGACGGGAACTGCTGCCAGCACAGCACAGGGGAAACACTCAGTGGGTAGCACATAGAGTACCTGCCTGCAGACAAAACAATAGACCAGAACCACAGAGACACACAGCCTTTTGTATCTGCTCAGAAACCAAAGACCTCGCAGTTACGTAAGTTATTCTGAGGAAGTGAGTAAACAGAAGTAGAAATTAAAACTGAAAGAGATACTAATACCTGTGAGTGTAACATGACCACATGCTGAATTGTTCCTTCTCCTTTACTTCCCAGTTAAACTTCAGTACAGCAGTAGTTCGCCCTCTGCTGGTTTTTGGCAGCTGTTGCTTGTTGAGTCTAGATTGCAGGGTGATTGCAGGTCATATAGAGCAGGATTGTGATCTTGGACCTCTGTATATGAAGATGAAAATAGGATTTTTACTACTGAAAACTTTCCCACATTCCTATACTGACCTATGAATGTGTCATCACAAATATAGTTAAATTTATATCGGTGAGGAAAAACCCATTTTGCTTTTCGGGAACCAACCTTAAGCCTTAAAACTCTAGAAAAGTTCTTGGCTCTGGATGTTTCG
>OMLM01007622.1:44891-58616 GCA_900302695.1 Helostoma temminkii | reverse complement strand
AAAAAAAAAAAAATTAAAAAAAAAAAAAAAAAAAAAAAAAAAAAAAAAAAAAAAGGAATTCACAATGAACGTTACCCCCTGTGACGACAACAGAAACTAAAGTGACAGATGACTGGTGTCAAACCAAAGTGCATCAGTCTGAGGTGTGGTAGACAGAGCAGGGGAAACAAAAATCTCAAATTGTCAAAAGCTGTCCCCTCTTCCCTAAAAATTTATTTTGTTTATTTAAACACCGGGCAGGCCCTGGCCACCACCTCTCCACCTTCCACAGTTTTCCCAAAGCAGCAGAGGACCTAAAGGGAGGGCCGCGTCTTTTTGACTCGGCTTCAGAGCATTCGGTAGTTCACTAAAAGAGTGGAATATAATTTAGTTCTTTCTCTGTGTGGATTTCATCAATCCTCCTCCTCCTCCTCCTCTCGCTGTCATGGCGAGGAGGGGGCTGTTGAGTTCCTCTCTGGAGCATTTATAGCTCTGACTTATCATCCTTCTTCTTCTTCTTCTTCTTGGACTCCTCCTGCATCACCAAGGGGTTGGAAGCCTCCCTCTTCAGGTAGGAGATGAAGTCACTCACCTCGCGACCTCCCTGGAACCAGAGCGGTGCGGCAGAGCCGTTAGCAGAGAGACAGGAAAACATTTACTGTGGTTTATTCTACGCTCAAGTTGATGCTCACCTCATATTTCTTTGGGCTCGTCTTACGTCCAGCTGGGGAGAAGTAAATTGTGGGGAAACTGAAAAGAAAAACAAACGTTAACGTCAGACAGTGCTGTTCTTCAGACTTTTAGTTTTAAATGACAGTTAAGATGCTAAAATGACAAATTATCCTGCGCTGCCACATCCACTACAGATGAAACCATCATCTGAATTACCAAAATATTATAATAATAAAAAAACAGATTGAAATTTCACAAGATTCTTTTCTGTGTCTTTCTGGATAATTCTGGCCATTTTCTAAATTAACTGTATTCTTAACAATCCCCATACAGACACTAAAACCAAAAATGAATTCTGTCGTCATCCAAAGAAATAAACCCCACATGAGCCAGGCTCGCGCTCTGTGGGTGACGTGTTTCTTCATTCCAGAAATGATTCAGAACATTTGGAGCAACATTTTTAAACAATTTCTCAGTCGAGCTTCTTTGTAGAGAACAAACATGTCACCCAGTGCAGCAACGTGTCTGACTAATGTGAAGATAATCCAGGATGCAGAGTGACATTCATCAACCGTTTTTAAGCCTGTGTGGAGACTAGTTAAACATCTAATAAATCCTCCAAGTAAATATCCACCATGGTTTTTTTTAAAATTATTCATTTATTGTTCATGTAAAGTCTAGAAGCCCTCAAAGGTTTGTCAAGGCTGAAGAGAAGCCAGCTGTAAATATTCCACTGAAGAGACTCGTGACTCACCCGCTGACTTCGTAGGGAGATGGTACATCGTTAGCTGTGGCATCCATCTTGGCGATGACGACATTGGGATCGTCGGCCAGCTTTACGAGCACAGAGAAAGAAAATATTAAATGTTTGCAAAATGACCCAATCTATTTTGTTAATGGTTTAATCATCCGAGTCAAATACATTAAAATACAGTACTATCATAAAACAGTGTTTTAATCTTAATCTGGAAAATACTGGATTAACAGTAGGTTAGAGTCCATTCCCTCACCTTCTCTCCCAGCTCATTGTACTTTGGCTCCAAGTTCTTGCAGTGTCCGCACCACGGGGCGTAAAACTCGATCAGCACGTCTTTGCTGTCATCGTTGACGATAGAGTCGAAGTTCTCGGCCACGACGACCTGAACACAAAGTTACGAGTTAATTTATCGTGGATTAACGAGCTGCTTTTTGTGTATAGTTGTGTTTTTTTGTGTGTAATGAGTTTTCTGAGTGAAGTGTTAACACTTTAATCGTATATAATCTGCATGTACTGGTTTAATCTTAACACTGTCACCAAAGAGCTTTACTTTGCTTATAAATGAACAATAAAATTGAATGGTGACACAATGGAGTGAGACTATAATCCAACCACTTCCAATAAAAATTAAATTAAAATTTTTTTATTGTAACCCACAACTTCTCCACATGCTGAAAAAGTCTGAATAGTGAAACATCTGAATAGCTGTGTGTTCTTCCCATTTCACTTAAAATGATCCTCAGTTCTTTAGCAGCAGGACTGTAAACATCACATTAACACGAGGTGAAAATAGCAGAGAAGAGAGAAATGGCCTGTTGGGACAGAATAATCAGTTCAAACATATTAAGAACTTTCCAGGATGCTTCATCTCACCTTCACAGGACCATCGTTGTTTTCAGGGATGGGTTCAGATTTGAGGTAGCGCTTCAACTTCCCGTCGAAGTAGTCCTGCAGGAAACTCTCCAGCGCTTTTCCATCACGACTGTCGGGAGATTCAGCAGAAAGAGAGCGTTTGAAAAAGGAAGAAAAACTAACATACAATCAAGACATCAATGCTTCGCTTTTATTTGACAACACTGTGGCATCCTCCGCTTTCTTGTCGAGTTTGAAGTGTGCACACACGTATAATCCAAGAAGAATAATTATAGTCTCATACACAATGAAACAACACTATGATACACTAAAAGTGCCAGAGAGCAGCTAAAACACATTTCAAATATTCCGTTTAATGACATGATAAGTAGTCAAGGTTTTTATTAAATTTACTTTTTTCTGGAAAAACCTTATGAAATAATGTATTATACCTGGCAGAGCAGTTTTAATGTCTTAATACATAGATTAGAAAGACTGAAGGTATTCCAGTATGATCATTAAAAAGAGAGATGTGTGTGTATATTCCAGTTACTAGTCTTTGGTATGTTTAGTAAATCTAAACCTTTAAACTGCATTTGTGGCATAAAGAAGTAGACTTACGAGAACTCCTCAGTCATGACATATTTGTCGCCCTTGGCAGTGCGGATGGCCACGATGGGCACTTCTCCCGAGCTTACGTCCAGGCCGAACTCAGACACGTCGTGGCTGAAAGAGTTCCTGCTTGCTACAGCAAAGTTCAGCTTCTTGCCCTGGTCGAGGAAGCTCTTCGCCACCTTCATCACTCTGTAAAATGTTAGTTGGTCTGGGTTAAAAGTCAGGCTTTGGAAAAAAAATGAACAAGATTAAATCTTAAATTAACATTGTTAGAAACGTTTAGCTAACGAGTGGAGTCTGAAACACAGGACGGCAGATCAGCTAAACATCTGCAGTGTGGCTGTGTCAAGTTAAAATTGTGGAGCGTGAAATAAATAAAGTGTTGCCTTAATTTTCATATCATTTTTTAGAGTTTGTCTCACTGTCATAGAAGAACATATTAGCATCATCGTCTTCACGTTTAAAAATATATTTTTAAACCACCACCTGAGATTTGAGCTCAAACACTGATCAGGTGCTGAGAAGAGAGTTAAGTTTAGAGGCTCCTACCTGTTCCTCCAGTAGTTGGAGCCCTTGGGGTTTTTGTCGTAGTCTACGTCATAATAAGCCACAAGCAGATCTTTTCCCTTCAGCTGGTCTTTGTTGTCGTCTGTCATGTGGGGGCAGATTCCAAAGCTGCGATGAAGAGAGAGAAGTGATCAGTTCAGAAACTGATGGGATTATTCCTGCCTTTATCTGCAGTGTTCAGTCATTTGTATTGTTTAATTTGATTGTTCGTCTTGTGTATTTTGTTTTCATGTGAAAATGTGCTACATAAAACAAATTTGCCACATGTAGCATTTAGTTGTATTAGTTTTTTTTAGATTTACCACACCTTTGACATCTTTCACAAAGCCCCCACAAACACACACAAACTAAAATGTGCTGAACGTCGATATTTTGCCAACGCAGCATCTTTCAGTTATTTAGATAAGAGGCAAGGCAGGTGCAAAATCAAAGCCAGTTATGTGAGTCTGTTTACTCACAGGAACCAATCTCAGTCTCTTTTGTTGTTGTTTTCTTCCTTATCTAAACAATCACACCAACATTCAAAATCTAAAACACACAATATAATGTGAACTATTTGTTTATCAAAAGTATGAGAGTAACTTCTGAGCCAACGTGTAGGCAGCTGTGCTGTCAGAACTGAATTAAAGTGAAGTCTGTTTGCAGACCCAACACTTCCTGCACCACAGGTCCTGTTGGCACTTGGCCATATATGTAAATATGTACTGTTACTATGTGAGATGAGTACTTCAACACTGCCAACAACTCAACAACCCTGCTACTGTAAATGTATTGCTTAGCAAACAAATCATGATCTCTCATGCCTAGCAGGACGAGTACATGTATGTAGAGTCACTCAGCACTCACATGTTGTCCTGAATGAACTTCTTGATTTTGTTGCTGGTGAATTTGTCCTCTGTGAATTTAACGGAGCCGTCTTCAAACTTGTTGCTGAGTCGTGGTGGGCGAAACAGGACAACTCCTCTGCAAAACAACAGAAAAAATTCACTGGTCACTAGGACAGAACAGAAGCTACACTTTTCCCATCACTCGTGGAAGAAGGACAGTATTTTTAGTTGCTGACCACGCCAAATGAAAAAAAGAGTTACTCACTCTTCACTGATGCCTTGACTCTGGAGAAGAGCTTCAGAGTTGGTGTGAGCGAATCGGTAGTTGTCCCTCAAGGCACTGGCTGCCTTCAGGAACTCTGCCTGTGCTGTGCTTTTGTCATCAGCAAAGAACCCTGGGAAGGAAGGCGTAATCTCATTATTATCAGTGCGCAGTATGAAAATAAGTGAGACACTGGCTTCTAACATGTTCACACGAACAAGATGCAGTCAAATTTTAACCAGACTGGGATCACGCTTATTCAAGTTGTTGATAAAGGGACATAGCAAACTCAGAAACTGACTGGTAGAGGTGTCACCAGCTAGAACTCAAAGTGGAACGCACCAATAACACTTGCGTCGCGGTCTGAAATAAACTTCTCAAAGTCTGCCTCAGCCTTCAGCTCCACAGAAGCCGGGCCAGCCTGCTTCTTCAGAAAGCTGACAATGCCATCTACACAGAGATGAAGAGGGAGACAAAGAGCAAAATTTAATATGTCCATGAAATGACAAATGTGCAAACATAAGGACCATTTGTGCAAATCTAGAAATCCTTTGAAGGAAAAAACAAATCACTGGCAAATACCTGCGGATCTGGGGCCATCATAGGGACCAGATTCCTCTCCGTCCCTGAAAATCTTCAGAGTTGGGTAGCCACTGACGCCATATTTGCTGCAAACGTTGCTGTTAGCTGTGCAGTCAACCTAACGGGAAAGAGAGTCATTTACTTTCTGGGAAAAAAAAGGACAGAGATCACTAAAGCAGAGTGCAGAAAGTTAAATGAACTGCATTGTGCAATACCTTGGCCAGAGAGACGGTGCCTTTCAGACGTGTGGCGGCTGCCTCGTACTCAGGTGCAAGCCGTTTACAATGGCCACACCTAATGAACAGAGGACACGGATCAGTCAAACAGGACCTTGAATTGCAGCTGTATTCATGTTTCAGCTGAGGAAGCTCCAGTGATTTGATTTCAGTGTGGAATTGGAAACCTATAGTGTAATTCAATATGTTCTGAGGGCACAAAAACTTGCTTGTTCTGTCAACAAGCGAGCATTTTATTTATTTTAAAAATAAAACATTAATTAAAAAAAAGCTATTAAGATTGGGGGTGAAAAGAACTATTACGAACTCCAAATGTCACATATTATATACACAAAATGCATTGTTCAGTTTGACCTACTTTTACAAATCCTAACCTCTATCTTACCATCATGCATAAAATAAATCCAGTTCTACCATTACAGATGCTGGAAAGAAACTATTTAGATTTTTGTTAACAAGCTTTTTATCTGTCAATTAAGCTGTTGCAGGTTTAATTAACACAGCTTGTTTTGTCTTCCAACAATCTAAAAACCACCGAATGTGGTTTAAACACGAAAGTCAACTTTTTTTTCAAGAAGCCGAAACCAAAGACGTCTTGATATTTTGGTATAATATCGTCTTTTCCACTCTACATGCGATTATAAAACAGTTTACGTTAATAAATACACGACTATAAACTTTATTTTATTCGAGTTTGGTACCGTGAAACACGTCACTGCTACTGTGGACCAATCACAGTTGGACACCAAAACTTCTCCAACCAATCAGAATGTTACAACAGTGAAAGGACACACCCCCAACTTCCTTGTAGCCGCGTTCGCATTTAATTTGCAATGATAATTGTCCCATTTGTTTGTTAAAAGCCGACAATAAGTCACAACTACATACGTTACGTTCGCTAACTCCAATGCGCCGTCAAACTGTGAGAGTGTTTGCATCAATAACCCATTAAGAAACAGCTAGTTAGCGTACACTTTTCCGTTTCTAGCTAACGTGCTAACATTTGGTCACTAGCCAATAAACTACACACAATCTGACACTGACGTTACACACTTATAACGTTAGAGACACACAAAGACACACTTTGCTGTTTGCAGTGTAAAGAGTGTTTTTTTAAGCCACAGTGTTATGTGTGCTTCGAATGAACGTTAATTAACGTTAACGGCAGTGAAACTGTTAACCACGCAGCAGGTAACGTTAACATTAAGCTAGCGTTAGCTTAACTGACGCCTGGAAATAGTTTAATTGCGCGGCTCGGTGCATCTAAAAGACTCACCATGGGGCAAAAAACTCCACGAGAATGATTTCATGGTCTCCAATCTTGCTTTCGAAATCGTCATCCGTGAACTCCAGCACATCACTGGCTCGGGTGAACCCGGCGAGAGCGGCCAAAAAGATCAGCCTCAACATCGCGCTCGGCGGTAGCTAAAAGCCTTCTTCACTTTTAATCAAACTAAAAGAAGCTTGAATTGCAAATTGCGCCCGCAGCAGCCCCCTCTTCAGTTCCTCGGCGACGTTCAAAGCCAAGGCTGCAGGCTCCTCGGACAAGGCCAAATGCAGACTAGTCGATAGAGAAAGAGAAAGAGACGGAGGCGGTGAAGACGTTCAGCAGGCAGCGGGACCGCTCCTAACCACAGTGTGGCACCCTCCCATTGGTCTGCCCGCTGCGTCACTCTGCCTTCGTTAGCCAATGAAAAGCAGACAAGATGAGACCTTATCGTCTCAGAGCCAATCGCGGCTCGACTAAATCACATCTCCTCTCTCACACGCGGAAGTGGTGATGTTAGAAGTTCACTACATGAAATCGTGTTTTTCGATGAACTGCAAATGTTTTATGATTTTCTAATAAAGTTGGTAATTATGTCATAAACGCAGAAGCTCGTGGACATTTAGGACACCAACATACAGTTGCAGTGGTGAAACATTACAGTAAAACAAGTACTGTTATTTTACTTAATTCTAAAGTGTGTTTATAGTATTTATATTACCGATATATGCTAGTTTATAATAGAGGAAAATCTTCACTACATTTATTTGGCAGGTCAACTTACTTATTTTAGTTTTGTATACAAATATAATCATATCAATTCAATGTGATATATCTACTGATGAAGTGCCTTTTGTACACCAGTGTTTTTTCATTGTGGTATATGTATTTTTATTTAAGTAAAGCATCTGCCCTGGAATAGAGAATAATTTTTTATTATTATTTTATTATTTTTTATCAAGTAGTCAATCACTTGCTCAGAAACTGTGAGTTGTTTCATAAACACAGGGATATTTATTATAATGTTACATCAAGAAAACTGGCTAAAGATATACTTTCAGATTTATTTGGTATTACCTTACCTTTATATGGTTTCAGGTGTTTGTAAAGACCCCCCAAGTTGTTTAGCAGTTTTACGTTTTCTTGTGTGGTAGAATCCAGCACCAGAACAGTCCAGTCCGGTTTGTCCCACTGGACACAGACGTCACAACTGGCCATTTGTCACTAGTTTTACTTGGGTCAACTAGAGACATGGTATGAAACTTTTTATTTTATGGGTTTATTAGCCTGGATTAGGGTAAAATTGCATGGTTATGGAGGATCAGCAGGGGTGTGAAAGTTACATCGGAGCAAAGCTGTGTGTGAGGATGTGTGTGGAGTGAGGATTGTATTGTGGCTGCTGGACCAACTTCAAGACTCTGTGTGTTCAGTGTTCGTGGCAGTTTGTAGACACTGTGTACCTCGTCCTTATGATGCTTCACCATACCCCACGTGGGGTCAGCCTGCATGTGAGGAGCACGTCAGTAAATATGAAGGGAGGGTGAAGCACAGCTGAAACCAGTTAATCCAGAGGCAGACTCTGAGAGCACACATACTGGGAACATCAGGAACCTGTTTTTAACCCCTAAAAGGGGTTTAATATGAGACCTTTAATGTTGTTTACCAAGTTCATATTGTACTGTTCTGATGTACCAAATCTCTAGAGCTTTTAGCCTGAGTACAACCTTTGCTCAGATGTGAGAGAAAAGGTCAGACACCCTCATCACCATGTTGATGTGCAGGTTATAGTGTTATCTGTTGTGGGAAACTCAAACCCCCAGGATTTAGAGTGCTGGAGCCACTGCTGATGTAAAAAGCATTTCTCAGAAAGCAATTCAATTACTCAAATTGGTTTTCTGTTGGTTGTATTTTATGTATTTTGCCACTGCAACATGAGTTTATGGTGAAGATCATGTAATAACTGAACAGAACCATCTGTATCCATTATGATTAAGGCTGTATTTCACCTGAGCCAATGAGTCAGTTAGATTTAATATAGTACGCTGATTAATTATACTTTTATTATTTCTACATCTTTAGTACAATAAAAAAGTAAATCTTGAATTACTGCTTAGCATTGCATTTTAGTTGTAGTTGTGTTTTAGTTGTGAATGTTTTTCATTAGAATTAAGTGATCACTGTGTTTCCTTTTGAGTCTGTGGAGAAAACAATGAAGCTGCAGTGTGTAGTCAGTCAGTGGGGACCAGGAGCAGCGAGGTCCACAGAGTGTGGGAGGGAAGATGTGAGATAATAAGAACAACTAAATTAACTGAGGATAGATGAAACAGAATGACTGAAAATATTATTATAGATACCTTTTTTATGTCCTGGTGTAAAATTCAGTTGATTTGGTGGGGTGTATGGATATTGTGAAATACTTAGGCCTTTGTAAACTTTATGGTTGACAGAATCTGGTGATGATGTATTTGTTGATCGTGGTTATCTTGAATTATTTCACTTGTTTGTTATTTTTCTTGTCATGTGTTTGTCTGAGTATTTGCCTAAAGGTGGACGGACATTTGTCTGACTTTCAGTACAAAGCCACTTAAGTAGATTTATTTCTTGCACAAGCAGAAATAAGCTCCATTATTACTGTCACTTGTGCAGTTTGAAGCATTTTCCTTGCTCATAGCTCTGCAGTTGTGTTATCACATCAGCAGAGGGAGCTCTCTGATAACACTGTGAGTCACTGGTGTACAGGGTCTGCTCACAGGAGAGTTCATTTAAAATGATGGTGCATTCATTACCTGCATAGCAGATCTAACACAGTTTGTTTCAGTTACTTAGCCTACAGTGACTGATGTGAGTGTGATGGACAAAACAATAGAAACACCATAAAATACATAACTACTGTACAGTGTCGTAATAATCATAGAGTTGAATGGAACACCTCTCTGATGCAGTTTAAACACAAACTGAACCTTATTACTTCAGTGAATGTAAGAATTATAGCAGGTTTGGTTATTATTTATGGGTGAGGTTTTCTTCCTGGTGTGGCTAAAGACGTAACTGAGGGTGGAGCCTGCTTCAAACCAAGGACCAGACCAGGAGCTCTGACAGAGTAAGGAACCAGAAATGGGATTTCTTTGGGTAAGAAGTTGATTATAGGTAAACCGACACTGTTTTGTTTGTTTATATTTATTGTTTTGTTAATAATGTTTGTCTTCACAATCCCTCTCGTTTCACAATGCCCTGGTCAGCTTTGTATAGACAGTTATGCCCTTTGTGTTAAGTTCAGAGGTCAACTAGTTTTTTTTAGTCTGGTCAAGTTTGTATTGGTTCAATCTAGATATGGCCTGGCACTTTGTTATGTGACTTGTAAATTGATATTTTATTTATAATTTTTTTTTCTTTTTGAAAAGTTACCTGTGGCCTTTCTTCCCTGCTACCTCAGTCCCTGGTGAGACTGTCGTATTGGACTGTAAAAGCAAATCATACAGCATCTGGTTCGATGTAGAGGAATTTAAAATTTTATTCCATTAAGTTTTCCTCATATCATTTTTCATTTGTATTCAGATAATTATTATAATACATAGTTAAAGACCATATTTAATCACTATTCTAACAAGTACATTTACACATAGTATTGTAATGCCCAGTGAGATATAACACAAAACCACAGTTTGATAACATAGTCAACATGTCTATGTAATCTGTTGGTTGTCCTGCTTACGTCTTCCATGTTTGTCTTCTTCATTTATTCTGTATTTATGCAGACTTTGTAGTATACCCATATTAATTACTAGACAATTTTATTTACACATCTTTCAAATTTGCTGTTGTATAAACCAACAAAACACCTGCAACTTTCTCACGCTATTTTAAGTAAACGGATATTAATATGTACTTGTAGCATTTAGCGCCACTAAAGCTCCACTCTACACATTTAAACAGACAGTGCGTCTCATTTTGTCCAGGTGTTACGTGCAAACTTTGGTCTCTTTCACCAACACCTCATAAAGTCAGTCAATCTCTGTGGCTTTGCTAATCCTGGCTTTCTTCCAGACCAGCCACCATTTACAGTAAACCTAGAGCTGGAAATGCTCAAAAAAAGAAGAAGGAAGAAGGTGGAGGAGTATCCACATGAGTTTTGTTTTCCTCGGGCAAAGAAGAGGCTGATGGTCAGTGTCAAGGGAGCTGTGATCAAAGTGTGTATCGGACAGAAACGTTATTGCAGTATACAGCATTTTAGAAAAACATCTGCACTGTTTCAATGTCACTGACTGGAAACCCTCAGGATCAAGTGCTGCTTTGTATAGAGAAAGACCAGAAAAATACACAATTAGCAGACAAAAAAGCACTTGAGGTTTGAACTGTTTAATACATGTACAATATTATGTTTTTTACACTTCTGATTGTGGCAGCCATTACATGAGAACTCTAAAGACATTTGCTCCATGTTCTGACATTAAAAAAGTAAATTCAGAGTCTATGAATAAGGCTCTCTGAATAAAGCTAGTGGTTTAGTAAAATAAGTTCTATACTGGTAGCTCTACAACATCAAATCATGTTAATTCCACTAGTAACTAAATGGCACTTAGTGTGTTATAAATTACTTACTTATGTGGATGCAATAAACAGATTTTTCAATTTCAAGAAACATAAATGTAAAAGTTTGCTTTAAGGCTATTTCAGCACCTTAGCACCTAGCCTTAATTAGGAGAAGCTACTGGTATGGTAGTGAGGCTAGCTTGCATTTAGGTTTAGCTTATGTGGTGTTCACTCATTACGACTATTTAAGAGTTTATGTGTCATATAATGTAGAAACTCAATTACTGCAATATTAGAGCATCAAAAAAGAGTTTTCATTTTCAGGGAACAGAAAGGGAAAACTAGCTTTGGCTAAGACCATCTCACCAGCTATCCTTCATTAACCAGAATCCACTGTAATCTATTTCTTCTGTTCTGATTTTTTCCCAGTAAGAAGAACAACGAAACGTGTAATTAATTCAAACGTCAAAATGGTTTTAATCCATTTTTGACCATATACGTGTTGGCTAAAGCATTTTCATCATAATTTAATTAAATAATACTTAAACAGTCCTTCAGTTTCATGACTGTCACCATTTCATGGTGAGCCTGTGTGTTCTGCAGCACTTGACTGCGCTTCACAAATGTGGTTCCTGTTACCCACAAATCCCTTCCCCCATCAGAGAGGGCCCCCATTGCCTCTGTAAAGCGGTTGCCATGGCAACCCGCTTGCTCGTCACCCATATATGGAGCAAGGAGGAGGAGAGAAGATGAGAGGTCTGCGGCATAATGCTGGCGACAGCATCTGGGCACCAGGAGACAAAGAGGGAGCGAGGGAGGGAGGAGGGAGAAGCGAGAAGGGAGGAGGAAGAAGCGAGGAGGGAGGAGGGAGGAGGGCCTTCAGGGAGTCAAACCCTTCCTCAAATCCTTGAAGAGAGAGACCCAGATTCCTCATGCCTCACACCAACGCTTGACGTCTCTCATATGCCTCAGAACACTGAGCGCCTTGTTGTCCCGTCAGCGTCCAGACTGAAACACTGGAAACATGGTCTCATCACTGGAGACAATAAAACATCCATTTACTCACAATGTGGCACAAGAAGCATTGAATAAAAGGCACAGATCCACGTTTGGTGTGCACTGATCTGGAATCTGCAGCATACCAGACAGACAGATGTAAAACTTTTGCCAGTAATTACTCATGTTATAATATAATATAATCATAATACACCTAAGTGCGTTTGACTGTCTCTAAAAACTTCCTAGAGCTGCAACAATTACCTGAATCTAAGGTGATAATCATTGTTTCAGTCATTATTTTAAAAATGAGAAATGCTAAATACATGTGTATTTTGACAAAAATGTAATTTTTGCCCATCAGTCCACACAGAATAACACATTGCAACAAAGTGAAAACATCTATTATTTGAGAAATAATCATAATTTTAAGAAAAATCCAAAACCTAATTAATGAAAATGTTCACATCCCAAATTTAAAGAACTCCCCTTTGCGACAATTACGTGTTTGCGTCTTCTTGGTAAAGTCTCTACAAGCGTCTCACACATTACTTTACAGAGTTTATTCCCATTATTCCTGACAGATCTGTTCAAGTCGTCTGCAAGCCGCCATCTTATGGTCTCTCCACTCATATTTAATGTCGGTCAACAGTCAAGAACAGTCAGTGCCCCTGTCCCTGCGGCTGAGATGCTCCCCCATAGCATGATGCTGCCACCGCTGCCACAATGCTTCACCAGATGATCGGTGCCGTAAATGGATTTAATGGAATGTGTTGAGATATTTGCTTTTCTAACAGATTCTTCCGTTTCTGTCAGAGGACTTGTGAAGATCAGTTGAAGTGACTGCTGGGTTCCTCCTGACTAAGCCCTTATCTGGTTAGTCATTGGCTGTAGCCAGCTGTAGAGTCCTGCTGATTTCAAGCTTGTTCGACTTCACAGTTTTCAAGGACACTCTGGGAAAGCTCAGAGCTTTAGAAATGGTTTAAATGATCCGTGATCTAATCCTCAACACAAACTCTTACTCTGGAGGACCACAGAGAATTTCTTGATTTTTGTCCTGATCTATAATAGTGAAAGCTTCCGTACGCTGGTGTCTTTCTAAACTGTGACCTGATCAAGGACCAGTTTAAGACTTGGATGAAGGAACTCAGTCCAGATTCACTGTAACTGGATGGTTTTCATCTGAGGACGAAGAACAGGCAAACAAACCCTGCTGCCACTGGACTTCTCAGTCTCCATCGGTTAGACCTGGATAACTGCAGACTGACGTGTCTCAGCTTAGAGGCACCTGTCAGTTCAGTGTTGTTGTAGCCTCTCATGAACTCACACCAATTTGCTAATTGTATATTGTTATTTTTACCTTTATGCTATTGGTCTTTTCAATATTTACTATATTATAGACTTATTCTGTTCTGACATTTAACTTTTGATGTCATTTTTAACTCTGCTGCTATAATGTGAATTTCCCCTTTGAAAGATTAATAAAGTCCTATCTGATCTAGTTCAAGCTAATCTAATCTAATCTAACCTGCCACATGTGGACCCCAGCCAAGCTCTTGTCTCAACTAAAGAAACTAAAGGTG
>OMLM01007622.1:24576-42902 GCA_900302695.1 Helostoma temminkii | reverse complement strand
AAATCCTGAATTCCAGGGTACAAACACAGTAAATTATATATTATTGTATATATTTCTTGGTTCTGTCGATTTATACAAAAAAAAATACAAATAAAATCAGAAATATGTGGGTTTATCAGGCATGGAGGGTATAAACAAAAGACTATAATAGTATAAACACTATTCCTCATCACTATGCATCATTTCTTATTTCTGTGTGCCGTTTTTTGTTTCCAGTGAATGGTCAGTTTCTTCATCTTTTAGCCCCAGAAAGAAATGCAGACTGGACACCCATTAGATAATCCCACCATGGTTTTCATAGCTTAACTCAGCTTTTCCAGTTTATTTTTCAAAAATTATTACTTTGTGAGTCACCTGACTGTAAGGGAGGACAGTACTAAATCTCTTTAAAGAGCTTTCATATATGGCAGCTGTAACTTCAGAGACCAGATCTTTGACATCTCACATCTGATTCATGGGCATCACAGACACTACCAAACATACCCACAAGCAGTTTGAACTCAGAGCTGTGATGCAGTATTAAGAGCAGAGTAGTGACATTAGTAAAATGAATTCCTCTTCCTGATTGCAGGGAAAATACGGCCTTTTTCCAAAATTTACACCTGCTATGTTAGCTGTTAGGATGAACCAGTCACAGCTGCATGTTTTAAACACAGGAAAATATTTTACTATTACTATGCTCTTTGCAGAGAACACCTGTCCATGTAGTCCGCTCATCTCCATATCTCATGTCATTGACCCCATCCTCAAAGCGCTCCTCTCCTGAGTGCTCACCAGGCTGGCTGGAGTCAGACGATGTTATGTAATAGTAATAAAACCCGATGACTGATTCTCAATATGCTAATTACTACACTCCCCCAGAAACAGCGAAGAACCATTTCTCTTCATGTGATCAGAATAATACACTGTATGCAAACGAGCACTCACAACAGGGAACAGCTCCATTGTACTGTAACACTGTCACACAGACATGACAGCATGAGGACCTAACAGCTACATGTGGAAACTCTCTCATCTTCTCATTTGTCCTGTCAGTGCTAAATGAACTTGACACTGCCAGTGCTGTAGATGCTATGCTAAGATGCAAAAATTATTAAATCTGTTGAATATTTGTTTAGTCGGAGCATTTACTGGAAATTCCCTGTTTGGTATGAGGTGATTGCTTTGGTCTGTTGACTAAAAACAGTTGTTCACACCCTTCATCTTCACTCAGCCTCCTCCTCTGTGCATGTTAGCTGTGGTTTGCCTACCTCAGACTGTCCCAGGCGGTCCAGATTGGAGATGTCGAACACCCCACCCACAGCAGCAGTATCCACACCACCTGTGCCTCGCTTCTGCAGACGCAGGTTGTCCAGGATCTTACTGAAACGTGGGTCCTGGGAGGTGGATTTAAGATGGTTTCAGTTCAGTTTGATTACTGTACATTAGAAACACCAAAAGCAGCTTATTTCTTGGTAAACTTGACCCATAACATTTCTGAAAATATTATTTGGCTAGTTGTTTAATAAAACAAAAAAAAGAAAACCTATTCGCTGCATGTGGATCCAAGTTATGCAAATCTGATGTAATAAAACACGAGAAAACAAAACAGACTGCTTGTCTAGTTTTCACTGATTTTGGAGGAAATATTAATAACTCAAAGAAGAGAAGACAAGATAATAATAAGAGTTCATTTAAATTAATTTAATGTTTTTTTTTAAGTTATGCAGACTATTAGTTTTTGGTCTTGAAACAAACAGAAGAGTCAAAGATCCACCTATTAACCACTGAATTATTATTTTCATTGTGTTACCTTGCTCAGCAGGGGCAGTTTGACGTGGACTCCAGCTCTGAGCCCAGTTCCCAGGTTGGAAGGGCAGGTGAGGATGTAACCGAGCCTCTCGTTCCACATGAACTCCCAGCCTCTCTCCTGGATCAGACGCTCCACCTTAGAGGGAGAGAACAAGTCACAACACACTAAGGGTGTGTTTCATTCATTCAGCATCACCTTACCTCGGATATAAAAGAGTGGACAGTCTTTGAATAATAGGACAATTAAATGAACTCTGGTGAGAGGAGAATGACACAAACATTCACTGTGTTACACTGAAGCTGTACAGAAGCACTGAGCACTGCTTGTCCTGTGGATTTTCCCTTATGGGGAACTTGGAGACCTTGGCTAAATAATTTATGTTTGCATGGCCATGTTTGGATAGTGTGCTTTAGTGTCTGCCTGTTGCATGTGGCTATAATTTTCCTGGCAGGGCAAACGCTAGTGAGAGTAGTTTTTTGCTTTTGCGAGCACACACCACGTGCTTTTAGCTCTTAGACACGTGACAGCAGAAAGATGGAACCTGAAATGTATTGGAAACATTGTGGGTTCAGCTCTGGGTGAGGACTCACTCTCGCCTTTTTCAGTCTCCTAAATCCTAAGCAAACAAAGTCTTACCTCCTTGAGGCCTCTGCAGAACCTGTCAAAGACTCTCTTCATGTTGCCTCCCTTCTCCATGGAGATGACCCTGGTGTGATCCTCCTCATTGATCCAGATCAGGAATGTCTTCTCATTGTTGTGCCTGCACAGACAGAAGTTAAATTGAATTATACAACATTGACCCCTGTGGGTTAGAGTCTGCTCTCTGCATTTAAAGGAGCAGTGGACAGACAGACCAGCACCCTAAGGAGTGTTAATTGATTCTGATGCAGTAGCCAGTAAATGCCAGCCTGGGGCTCTTATTTTCAGATGTTAGTCTAGTCTGGTTTTTATTTTTTACGTTTTTAACACCTTTAGTGTATTTATCAATTCCAAATTTGAACATACGTACAGCACATACAGCAAATCACTCCCTGAATCTTTTATTCCAGGAGCCTGTGTTAAGTATATGTGTAGGATAATTTAATAAACAGAGATCAGCGACGAGGAAGCCAAGTGATGTTAGTGAGTAAAGTGGAGGCCATTAACCATCATGACTAAGAATAAGGTTTGTTTCTGCTGTGGGGTATCAATTATTGTGTTTACAGAGGCATCTGCAAGGCTGCGCCTGTGCTCACAGGGCAACAAGCAATATGGTGCTGATTTATGACCCCATATAAAACAGACAGAAGGAAAACAGAAACCTTCCTTTAGTCACACTGACCATTTGGCATACAGGTTGGAAAATCTCACAAACTTTAAAATCAGAGTATAAATCCTAACGAGTCTAATTACTTAATCTGTTGCAGGGTTTATGTAATACAATGATCATCTTCTCCAGTGTTCCCTCAAGTATAATTTGAAATATGATAAGCAGTGTACAGTGACATTTACTAAACACATCAACGCTCTCCAGTGGCGACCTGATGACCCCTTCTAGCAAACATTTTCTGTACAATATTTAAGATTTTAAAGCCACTGTGAGCCACTGCAGACGATTTTTGTCCATACTGACCTCTTTAATGCCGTTAGAGATTTAATAGAGTAATGGATAGGGTGTGGAGAGAGGAGGTTGGGGAGTGCTGGCAGAAAGGAAACGAGGGCAAGTAAAGAGAGAAAGAGCCGAATAAGCTATAAAATACAGCTACAGTTCAGGACACTTGAGCAAGAGAAAGAAACATGTAGCAGTAGTAGAAGTAGTGATAGTAGTAGTAGTAGTAGTAGTAGTAGTAGTAGGATGGCGTATGATAAACAAACATGAGAGAAAGTAGAGCATGACATCCAGGAAAAATGAAAGGATGAGGTCAGAAGGAGCCAGAGAAAGGGAAACAAACCAGTAGAGCTGAAAGACGAGATGATGGAGGGATAGAGAGAGGCTGAATTATTAAGGAGAGAAGAGCAGAAAGGGGCTGAAAGTGGAGGGAGGCTGCTCATTGATTGTCATTGGCTGATGTGTTGCACTGCACTATTCTGGTGTCCATGCTGAAACTTTATACACCTCCTCCACAGCTCAGCAGCAGGGAAATGGTATCGCTGGTGCAAGTGCAAAAGAACCTTGTGGTTCTGAAGTTGAGTTTCCAAATATTGCTGTTAATGTATTATGTTTAATGTCACTGGTTATTTAATATGCTTATAATTCTTTTTTTTTTTTTTACATTTATGTGTACATGTTGCATATGTACAAAAATGTTTTTTTTTACATTTTAGTATTTTATTTTTTGTTTTCCGTGTACATGAAGGGTGCTACATAAATAAAGGACTTCCACAATAATATTACGTTGTATATGCACCAGTTTCCTTTAAAATAGTCATTTTTATATTGCTCATGCATTAATGAAATACTATAAGGAAAACTGAAGAGCAACTTATCTTCAGGTGACAGAACAAGACCAGACTGTGTCAGCAAGAACAGTCCTTCAGTAAATACTCTGGCAGGGGTATTAGAGTAGGTCTGAGGCATAAACCCCACATTACAAGAGGAATGCACATTTGAGAGCTCAGCAGTGGAAAAACCATAGACACTGGTCTACAGAGATGAGTCATCCCTCACCGTATTCTTAACAAGTGGGTGTGTGCATGTTTGCCACACACAAAGAGTACAGACATGAACAATTACCTAAAGTCTACTGCTGAAATAAAAAAAACCCCACAACATTACCCCTGAAGGTTTTGCCCTAAATACAGGAAATTCTTCTTAAGCAGGCAGGAACTTTTACCATCACTTTCACTTACCAAATCCCGCGGCCATCTGGCCAGTCACGAGCCATGCCTGCGCATGTGAGGAGCGGTGACACAGGCTTGTCAAACAGGAAGTGGTCCTATGATAAATACAGGGAACAGAAGTTTTATACTCAGTACCAACAACGCCTGTGACTGAAGCAGTGGAAACTTACATCGGACAGTTTTGTCCAAAAGAGGCAGAAAGGAATTTCATGAAACTTGGGAATTCAGTAATCAGGTCAATGTCACTCATTTGGGGAAAGGAGAAAAATGCCTCTGTAGGCACAGCACACACCCGTTTCTAACTACATGTAATTAAATCGTCTGTTCCTTATCCTCTGTTTGGACTACAGGGAAACTGTAAACACATCCACAGCAGCCTGGATGTCTTGTAAAGTGATTAACCCTAAATTACCATAGGTACATGTGCTTTCTTTATAAGTAACCTCACTGAAAATCAAAAAATAATCAAGTACTCTAGGTATTACTATCACTTACAGGCTGTGTGTATTTTCAGTGTTTCGGCACCTCCCAGGCAGATTGTGTAAAACTACTTAAATGCTTTTTGTAGGTCAGTGACATGTGCAGTAAACTGTTTGGTGTGGAGTGTGAATTAACTTGGACTGCAAGGCAAACTGCTTATGTTTCTACTAAAGTAAAAAAAAATAGCTCTAGGGCTTTGTTCACATTACAGAGTACGTGACATGTGTCTTGCTCCAGTGTGAACACGGGTGAGGTCATAAACTGGCAAGCCTGCGCAGACTGAACTGAAACATGAGCCGCGTGCAAACAATGCCAACAGTCACCTCATGTGTGCTACAGCCAACTGCTAGTTATGATACATTTCGTTCAGTTTGGCTTCACCACAATCATTTGTGCATGTATGTCATTGAAAATGTTACTGAACTGTTACTGTTCGTCTGCTCCAGGACCAAAAATGATAGTGCCCCAGATCTGACATTAAAAAATGATTTGGTTTGTTCAGACTTTGGTGAAAAACAGACCTGAGTCATTTGGGGATAGAAGTAATTTGATTGAGGACACGTAAGCATGTATTTAAAACATAGCTAATCATCCAGTATGTTTATGTGGAAAATGACCCGCATAGCAAATAAGGTCATGATGCGGCAGAGAGTTTAGAGTTTAAAAATGACGCCTCTTTCTTTCCTTTTTAAAACTGTAGAAATTTTTAAATTGTCATCCCCGCTACTTATAATTGCCTCAGTAATGCACAACTTCTTTACATGCAGTATCAATCCATCACTCACATCAATGAGCTGCTGCTGTTCCTGTTCTGTCATCTGGGTGAGACTGTAGTACTTTCCTGCCAGGTCACCTTTCAGGCCTGCGAGGGCATCCACCGCCACCCTCTCCACCTCCCTACGCTCTGCACGTGTGCAGGCGGGAGGCAGGCTCAGCCCTCGGATACTGCGGCCCGTCCTCACCCTGGACGACAGCACGTAGCGGTCGTCAAACTGTCCAGAATGGATCTGAAACAAAGACAGGCAGGGGAATAGTTCTACATTTAATTTCAGTATATGATGTTAAAAAAAAATGAGATTTGAGCTTTGGTTATAAAAATATAAGTGGTAGTTATTTAATCCAAGCGGTTAAGTTCAATTTCACTAAGTTAAAAGACAGGTTATACTAGTAAGTACACATCTATCAAGGTAACTGGTGACAACTGTAGTTTAAAATTACTGCAGTGGGTCACCAGTACACAGCTGCGTTATGTTGTCAGTGTGAGTTTTACCTTGCTGGAGTCCAGGTCGGTGGGGTGCCTCATGTTGCGGGGGTCATAGCCGTTGTGTCTCTCTTTGATGACAGGGTCCAACAGGTCTGCAAATACCTGAAACACACCCAGGATTTAAAAACTATATTAGAAAAATACATAAATAAAGACAGTATGCTGATTATAGCTCTGTCAAAATGTTTCTAAATGACGGTGCAGACACAATATCATGTGTATATATAGTTAGGATGTTTCTGTGTTTGTGTTGTTCTTCCAGCAGCTGTGTTTTTTCTGGACTGTTAATGATCAGGCAGAGAAATTCTCTTTTTCTTTCCATATTTTACTCAGCATGTCTCAGCAGGGTATTAGCAGACGCTACGAGCTCATGTAAATCTTACGATGCGGTCTCATATTTTTTTCTACAAGCTAAATCTCATAGAGTATATTAAAGTTTAAAAATGAATCCACCTACTCTAGATCAGTGTTAATTTAGTGGAGGAATTCAATCAGTGGATGCCGTGTTAAGATAAATAAACATGTTCTAATAGCGGATGAAATAAACTGCAAAACAAGTTGCAACGAATCAAATACTAATAATCCACAAACAATGTCTGGGACCTTTGTATCCAAAACACAACCTGTTTTTCAGGGTGACTGTTAAGGCAGGTGGAGGCACACTGGGTCGGCACTTCCTGCTCCTCTGTCTGCTCCTCTGCTGCACCACAGCTGCCTTACCACACCGCTGTGACAGTCAATCAAAAGACCCACACCCACATGTGCAGTACAAACGGCAGAGATGAATCATCTTCTGCGTTGCGTTTTAGAGATTCTGTGTGTCGAACAAAAGCTAGAAGTCCACTGGTTACTGTAGAACCACTGTAGAACATCTAACACATTTTTTGTGGCCTCTTTAGAAATGAGGCAATTAAAATAGAAATGTGGTTAGAGGCTAAAACGTCCTAAAAGAGGCGTCCTAACCTAAAACACTCATAGTCCTCTGCTGTAACACTCCTTCCTCTGAAACAGGACAGGGAGGATGAGTGACTGCCTAAGAGTGGTTTCCCAATCACTATGATTAAAATGGTCTTAGCTTTGTTAAAATCGTCACCCTTTTCTCTATTGAATTTGGACTTTGTCACTGCAAACGTCAACTGGACGCTCTGGAGTCTGAGCTCTACTAGTCGCTTCTTCTTGTCTGTGCGTGCGTGTGATGTCTGACCTCGTAAGACTCCTCGTCTCCGGCCACCATGCCGACAGTCTTGATGAAGGGGTGCCCAGGGTTGTCCACGCCTGTCTGGATGGCCTGGTCCAGGGTGAAACCGTTGGGAGTGGCCTTATCACACAGCTTGGCATAGATGGCGGGAGTCAGGTTACTGGCCATGCAGTTGTTGTGTTTGCGCAGGTCAGGGTACTCAGCACTGTACAAATACAAAAGCAAGATAACGTGTTGTTGCACTGATATTTGAAAGAGTAAAAAACCTTTTTAGCAGTGTGGACACAGGTTAACCATGGAGCTGGTGCAGAGTGAACGACACACTCAAGGGCACTTCCACATGGCAGGTGCACAGGTAACCCTGCTACAAAAGAGGCCTGCTAACAGATGCTGACTCCAATCATGTCGGTGGTGTGAAAAATATACAGAAATGGTCCTGGAGATTTGACATGCAGATACACTGTTGTATTTGGTGCCACAAATATTTATAAAATCACAAAAGAGCAATTAATTTAAAGTTAATTGAGATCTACTGCTGATTTAAGTGATGACTCATTCACCTCCGTCCTCAAATGAATTATTGAGGCTTTCACCCAAGCTCGTATGAGGAAGAGGAAAGGAATCGCTGTCAAATACTGGCTTCCATCCAAACAATAAACTTTCTTAGGATCAGGGATTGAAGGAGAAGGAATAAAACTGCAGAAGCAGCACAGGCGAAGCAGCTTCTGTCCACAAGTGGACCCTGACCAAAGTCTGTTCTGCTTGGTATATATGCTTTTACTGTCCATCACATGGCTTCTTGCCTCAGTTCTGCTCCATTTACACTGTGCATGAACATCATGGCTGCTGGCACCGTCCACTATCACAGTGTTTTACTTTATTAGGTACACCTGCACAGTTTGATGCAACACAGGGAGGTAAACCACCTGCACATGTTGTAGAGCCATCACCTTTCTGACAGTTTCAACTTCTCCTGCAGATGCAGATTATTGATTTAACATTACATGTGCACACACTGCATCAATATGTGCACAGTAAATGTATATACAGCTAATATTTCCGCATATATGTTGTAGTTTGGACACAAAGCGCCGCAGCCGCCTCCTCCCCGCCCTGCTCCCTTTTATAGCAGCGCACTGATATAAAGTCCAGTTTCTTTCTTCAGCTTTATCGTTTCCCTCGCAACACACTGGTTTTAATGATTAAAACAAACCCGGGCGTTTCCGTGTGACAGACCTCAGA
Organism: Helostoma temminkii; assembly: GCA_900302695.1. NCBI lineage: Eukaryota > Metazoa > Chordata > Actinopteri > Anabantiformes > Helostomatidae > Helostoma > Helostoma temminkii. Next base: position 34,106 of record OMLM01007622.1, on the reverse strand, counting down.
GCCGGCAGTGAAGCGGGTCTCTGTGAGCGGGTTAATTGCATCAGTAAGACCCGATAAGAAACAGCAATCAGCGGCTGGTTGATCAGTAAAAAACAGAGGCTGGTGACAACTAATCTCCAAACTAATGTCAGCACCTTTGCGGTCACAAACGTGAGGCGAGTAATGGATTACTCTCTGGGTAACGTCCGACAGTGGCGCCGCGGGTTCGGCTCCGGCGTGAACCATTACGCAACAAGCAGAGCGCAGCAGGTTTATGTTTGAGCTGCAGATAACGATGAACTAATCTGAACATATGCGCCGCTTTATTATATGGGCCGTGCGTGCGTGTGGACAGACACGTACGCATCGCTCCTTCCTCCTCACTGTGAATTACAATCCTCTTTATGTGGAGCAGCAGGCGTGAGGTGCAGCGGCAGCAGCCATGTCTCCGTTTTCATCGAGTCTCTGAGGGAATTATTATAAATAATGTTAAAGCATGTTGGGTCTATGATTTTTTACTAACCACAGCTGGTTTCCATAAATGGTGCATTATGATAATCTGCTTCTTACTTCCTTATTGCCATGTGTGTTTCAACACTGGCTGCTGCGACTAAAACACACTTTACACTTGTTCAATAGCGAAACATTAACTATAGACTTTACATATCGGTAGATATTATATGTATTATGTTGCTTTCTACACATCATTTACGCCGTTTGGAGATTTGGTTAATCTCCTCTGGCATGTGGCGACTAACAGGATACCAGTGGTGACAGGTACAGTGGTGTGATAGTTTATGGTTTTAAATTCGTTTCCTACACCGAAAGTCATTGATGCTGTTGTGTATTTTAAAAGCAGCGTTACTTTTTTTAATTTATTCTCATGTAACAGCACGAACACGAACTCAGACTGGTGATTGTGAGAAATGTGATTACACTTGATTTAATTTGTAAATAAAACGTCGTTATAATTCATCGGGTTTTGCTAATGAACGAAAAACTGTGACTCATAAAGGCGTGTAACTGACACACGGGCGTGTAACGGTAACGTTACCTTGCAGGGTACCTCCTGCGTACAGGCACTCCGGCGCTGACGTGTTCCCGGTGGAGCAGATATGCGGCCGTTACCGCGGAGCCTCCCACCAGCGAGAGGATCCCGATGTTCCGCCTGGAGGACAGGACTCTTGAGAAGCTGCTGGCCATGTTTGCTGTGTGTTGTGCGATTAAAAGATGCCGTGTGTGTTCGTCCGCAGAGAAGGAGGCTCAGAGCGAGGGGAGCGCCGGTGATGAAGTGCCTCTGATGGAATGATACCCGGGTTTTACCGGAGCGGCGTCAAGATGGCGGACAGCCACCAGTGGAGACCGGATGTGTGCCTCCAGCTTCAAAATAAAAGCACAAGCTTGTGTTTGTGGACTACTTGCATGGTTTGCTCATTTTTAAGTCAAACCTCACCACCAGTCAAAAGTATGGATACACAGAGAAATGACCATGTTTTTAAATGATAACCAGACATTATAACATCTAATTGAACTGAAATACAGTGTACACTTTTAATGTAAATGTCAGATTTTTAAAGAATTAGTTACATAAACATACAGAGGACCATAATGTGTGTCCAAAGTGTGTCCAAACCTTTGACAGGTATATAAGGCAAATAAATAAATAAAATCCCAGCTATTTTTCAAATGATAAAGGATTATTGCTTTTCATTTCATTAACTTAATAAAAGAAAAGAAAAATGCAGCGTGTACAAAACGCTGGCCTGTCTAATTCAGTTCAATTTATTTATACAGTGCCAAATCAAAACAAAAATCATCTCAAGCCATTCTACATAGCAAGGTTAAGACCTTAGAGAATTACATGGAAAAAAACAACAAATCCCACTTGAGCAAGTGCTAGGCGACAGCGGAGAGAGGAAAAACTCCCTTTAATGGAAGAAACCACCAGTAGAATCAGGCTCCTGCTGGGTGGGTGGTCATCTGCCTCAACTGGTTGGCGTGAGTGGAAAATAGAGAGAGAAAAGAACAAAAGAACAAGCAGCAGAAAAAACACATTCCTTTTTTAACTGATTAGGGAATTTCCACCCACTCTCCGAGAAGATCAGACCGTAGACACAATGTTTTAGTCCAGTATAGAGATGACAACAAACTAGAATATGCACAAACAGGCCCCAGTAACAGACTTAAAAAACTTGCAGAGTGACAGAATTATTTTGGGGAATGCATCATTTTCCAGTACTGATTCTATTCTCAGTACCGACCTGGACTCCTAACTTGTCACACTTGTGCAATGATGTGAATACCACGGCGCACTACTGTAAAAAATATTCACCCACCCAAATGCTGTGAAATGATACAACCTGTCTTAACATGTCCATGTAAACCTGCAAAACCATCAACACTCAGGTTTTTCAGGTTTAGTCTTTGAAACTGGGACCCTGAGCCCCAGTTCAAATCAAATCATACGACTTCATTATGTCTTTTATCAATGACAGACAAAGTGTTTTACCATTCTATATTTTATATTTTTGGGAAAACTAGACAATAAATGTTTCACTTTAGTTGATTGAACTCCACTTTATGCTTGAATGGATTTCAGAAAGAAACATGAAACGAGCAAAAGTGAGCACACCTTTATTCAGTATCACTAAAATGTCAATAACTTACAAAATCCTGTGCATTTCATATAATTTCTTTTGTGAATTCATAAAAATATAACCGATGATTAAGTAAAATCTAATAAAAAGTTCATATTGAAGAACTAATTGCGAGATAAGTCAGCAGATAGAGATTTGATACTTTTATATTTTAATATTTTGCGTGTCCGTATGTATACCTTTTATTTTTAACAGATCCTGGCGGCGTGTACAAATAATAATAAAAAAACCTTGCACGAGTCATTTCAGCTCCTTTTTGCTGGAGCAGTTTTGTCACTCGACCTTCTGTGTGAGCACAGCACTAAGACCAAGATCTGAAGCTTTGGTCAATGAGAGTCAGAAGAAGAAATTTACAGATCAGAAAGCAGAAACAGTCTGAAAAAGAGACCGTCTAGAGGTGGTCTCAGAGGACGAGCACACACTGAGACGACTTGTTTCACTTCCTGAGAAGAGGTTCACACTAACTAACTTCTCTTTGTCTCAAAGTATACTGAGGTAAATTTAATCTACTGTAAATATACATAAAAAGCTAAATGTACAGTTTCATCCTTCTGAATCAGTACTTATTGGTCAGACCTAGACCGACCCTAATAAGAAAAAAAAAAACGTTTCTACATAAATCATATCATGTAGAGTCTATGGATCAAATTATTTCATCAACTTTTTGATATTATATTTTGCTAAAGTCTTTCCATGGCGTTTTATTGTGAAATGTGGCTTGTACCGGAACTGTGTGTGTACTCCGGCACAGTGACAGTGGTGGAGAGACACATGGAGTCGGTGCTGAAGGACGTCGGTGCAAAGAGCTGCAGCACCTCAGGTTTCACATCACACCAAACAAAGACCAGGGATTAAATTCAGCCCCAGACTCACAGTGCTGCTACTCATCTTCTCTTTGCGACAGACACAAGGACGAGGAAGTTGTTGGGTTTTTTTTTTCCCCCCGCCTTAAGACGCATCACAAGGTCAAAACAGTCACTGAAACCATTAAAACTGATACAACTTCCTCGTAGCGCCGCGTCACCTCTGATTTATTACACTGTATATCACAGCATGTGACCGGTAGTGGCACTCAGCTGTGACCAAAGTCATCCTTTTCATGAAGATTGCGTTTGCATGAAAGTGGTAAAAGTGAAGTTTGCACGTTTTTCCTGATGTTATATTAACAGTTTCACTCGCAGTGTGACTCAGTTTAGCCTCTTACTTCCTATAATGTTTGGTACTCAGCTGTTTTGAACATTTAAAACTGCACCTTAACATTTAACGAGTCTTATTTACCTTATTCCAAGTCTGACCTGCTCAGTGTCCACATCAGACAGAGCCCGTCCTGTTTCATACTCCAGGCCTGAGCTGCTTACACAGGATAATTCAGTAATCTGTGGATTAAAGAGGAAACAGTGGGCATATAGTATTCAGGTCATAGTTCATATTGCAATTCTGCAGACAATAAAATGTGTTTACGCCACACAACACATGTTTTTCCTACAGGCACTAACCCAAAAGCTACAAGAAAATATGACATAAACTCCAACATTAAATAAATTTAACAGGAAAAACCTTTTTGTGTTAAAACACTGAACAGCAAAACTGATCACACTTCATGCTGACAATACACATAAGTACTAATCTGCTGATAGCAGTACTTACCCCACTGCTGTTAAATCAGTGAGTCTGCACCGTGAACTGTCAGCTTCAGACTGTGGAAGGCTTCTGGAAGTAAATGACAACATCAATACAGAGTAGTCCAGAGTAGTGGTGTACATGTTTAATTTAACTTCACATGTGAAAACTGACATTTTATTTAGTTAAAAGATAAATGGAATACAACCATGTACAAATGTAATGTTTTAAATTTAATTTGTCACCGTGATATTTCAAAATCTGACATAAAAACATCAACTGGGTAAAATGTTTTACTGGAGTGAGCTGCACTGGTCCTGCTCTACTCACCACAGAGCCTTCTTCCACTCAACGTTTCAGGAACTTACCTGTGTTTTCACCTGAGGAAACAGTGTGAAACAAATGTGACACTATAAGTTCTATAGCCAGTTTTAGTTACTTTTGTTCCATATGAGGCTTTTAAAAAGAAGAAACACTCACAGGGTTGGTGCCGTTTTCCCTCATTTGCAAATAAAATCAGGATGGAGAATTGTTTTGATGTGTCATCAGGCTAATTTGCTTAAACCTCCCAAGGTTTTGGCCGTCTTTTAGAAATACAAATCAGTTCCCTAGAGGATTTTTTTTACACCTAGGAAGGGTTCCTAAGAAAGAAAAGTAACTGGAACTTTCTAGTGGAAACGTCATGATGCCAAACTCACACAGATCGAACTGATGACCAATACCTCAAAGATCTGAGCAGGACCATCATATTTCAGTTTGTACATGTAATTTTCATTTACAACGTTTAAAAAACACATTTACATTTAGCCGTTTGGCAGAAAGTTTTATCCAAAGCGACTTACAAGTGAGGTACGAGGCAAGCAAAGGACATAATTTCCTCCTATAACAAGAGCACTTACCTTCATATGGGAGGGTAGAAGGTATCAGGTTCCCTTTTTCTGCTGAAGCTGGAATCAAACTGGTACATAAAGTACATAAAAGCCTGTACAGTGAATAGTTGTAGCTTAAACTACAGTACATGTTTTCTGCTACCTAGAAAAAGCACAGAATTATACAAAGGACGAGTTAATTAAGAAAAACTATATTTATTTACATAAGACCTCAGCAACATATAACATATTTACAATATGAGTCAATCATACCGGATTCACTTTTACTTAAAAGCAATTTTATGACAAAAACAAACTAATAAATAAACATGAATAAGACTTATTTCAACAAATTTACACTCTGACTTGATTATAAAATGTGTGATTAGATTGACAAGATGTATCATTCACATCATTTCCCAAGATACAGCTTCAGACGCTAGTAGGAACCACAGCAAACTGAATGATAAAACCGTTAAAAGGAACAGGAGAAAATTTAAGCACCTTCTAACTGCATAGCTTCTCAACTCAGTGTTAAACCTACTTTCAATTTTGAATCTCGAAATGTCCCGATTAAAACAATGAACGCAAGAGTCGAAAGTGTTGGTGGCGACTGAAAGGGACATTCATTCATCTACGATGTCCTTGAGTGGCACTTCAGAGACATGTTTCACATCTGCCATCAAACACAGCTCCAGAGTAAAACAGAAGCTTTTTGATTTGCTTGCCAGATGGTTTCGTGGCTCAGTGAAGCAGTCGCTTCCTGCTGTACGTCCTCCCTGTGTTTGAGCGTCTGATGGGCTGGCTTAAGGGCGAGACCTCCACTCCGTCCACTTCTATCCTCCTCCCTGATGCTGCCTCGTCTACAACAGTTAGGACATTGTGGAAGTGAATTTAAATGTATAGTTAGGACTGGGGTCATCGATGAAATGTAAAAGATAATAAAAATAAAAAATGTCAGTCACACATCACCTTCACCCTTTAAAAAGACATGAAACAAAAACATAATTCTATGATAACTGTGTTATGGTGACAGGGCTGGACAGAGATGAAAAAGCTTTTGCTTCCAGTTTATTACACAGCTCACATTAAGTGCTGAAAGACTGTTGTACAAACTGTAACCTAATTATTAAGTAATTAGGTGCTTCCTTTTATCAGTAGACTCGTTATGAGCAATTTTCCCTCTTTTAGCTTATCCCACGTAACCCTCCCCAGTTCTCTACTGGGCTATACTGGGACTGGCAGCCAGAGTATACCGACTTGTGCAGCCTTAGTGGGTGAGGTTTTGTGTTTAGTTTGGGGTTCAGTGCCTTGTCCAGGGACACTTTGACGTAAGGACCAGAGGAGTTGAGGGGTAAATTTTCTACCAGCTGCACCACTGCTGCCAAAAAACCCACTTGTTAGCATAAGGTTTAAAACAAGTTTGAAAAGTGAACACAATGACATTAGATCATCTGAAATGTTGCCACAAACACATCACTATATCATTTTTTTCTTTACATTAACTGTTGTTTTTTATTCCGACTCTACTCTACTCTACTCACAGTCCTCTTAGATCAGCTGCTGTTTCACGACTGAGGTCAGAGGAGTAAAGGAGAGTGTTTTACAGAAAAGTGACCCCAAACATTGTTTATATGAGACACACATATAAACTTATAAATATGTCGCCTATACGTTTAAACTAAAACTTAATGTTTCCAGCACTAAAAATTCAATTGCTTTAGCATTTATTACCATCTGCTGTTTATTTACTTTATAGAGTTTAGTGCCTTTTTCCCACTATTGTACCTTCCTTTTTCACGTTAGTCAAATCTGGTTTTTAAACGTTCTTGGTAAACAGACTTGGCTTGACCAATTTTGCTACAGGACATTTTACATCTGAATAAGGGATTGTTCCCGAACTCAAAAAAAAAAAACAAGTGCTATATGTCTTACCTTTAAAATTTGGCGTTCTCTTACTAGCAGAGCCTTTTTTCCCTTTGAACAACAACGGTGAGTGAGTGAGGGCTAAAATCCCACTCGCTGTCACGGACTTCCTCACCTTTGAGCTGGGAGGAGTTGCTGCTGAAATTTGTAGGAAAAAACAACAATGAAATTAGTTAATTACTTTTATGCTATAAAACCTTGTTTTCAGGAAAAAATAACATGGACGTTTAATACAGTAACTCAAAAACAGAAACTAAGTTAAATCTGAGTAAATAAACTACAAACATGTACTGGTATAGTACAGTATAGTTCTTCTCCCATCACTTTAAACTAACTGTAATACCAGCACTACTGACTTACTTGATTTCACATCTGCACTTCCAGGTCCCCAGATGACTTCTTCTTCAGCGCTCTGAGAATCCGTGCAATCGACCTGCTGAGCCAGCTTCTCCATCCAGTACAGGTCTTCCATTGGCGAGAGCGGAGACACATCAGCTCTGACTAGAGGCGACTGTGTGGATGTCACGGCTAATATCGCAGCTCTGTTGTTTGAGGATTCATCTGTGTCCTCAACGTCCAGCAATCTGCTAACTCCAAGCTCAGCTTCCTCCAGCAACTCTTCCAGTAGAGGCTCACCTTTCAGGCCACGATCTTTGCCTCCAGCCACTCCAGCTCTCTTCCTGCGAGGCCAACTGTTGAGGTTGTCTGGTGTTACCTTTCCTACACTCTGAGGCGAAGGAGTCAGAGGAATGATCTCTGCGATCGCCACTGGAGACACCGTTCCCCCAGGACATCGCGTAGGGGTGTAGGACTGACAAATGTAAGTTTGGACGCTTCCACCTTTTCCAGGTGTGCTTTTGGCTGGGGTGACATGAGCGCAGACAGATGGTGACACACAACCAGGATCTCTGTGTTTAGAGAACAATGCCAAGGGGCTTTCCAGCTGAGCAGGTTTCAAACTAACTAAAGGGCTCTGAGCACCAGACTGCAGACCTCCATCACCTGCCAAATCACCAGCACTCATTGAATCGGAGCGTTTGATTTTGAGCTTGGGAAGCCCCGATTTCTGCATCTCCATCTCCACTTGGTAAGTAAGCGAGTTTGGAGTACCTGTGCCTTTTTGTTGGCTAGGCCTCGCCAGACCTCTAGGGGTAGAAAATCGTGGGGAATCATTTCCGTACCCCAAACGAGCAGCAGCCTCCCTTTGTTGCCGATCAGGGGTCTGTCGGAAGCCGTAACTCCGCCCAGATGCACCCTGAAGAGGCACACGCAGTTTAGGAGAGTCCAAGTTCAAAAGGAAGTCTTCATTGGACTTTGAAGGCTTTCGCGAAAAGCTGATGTTCATCTTGAGACCTCCACTAAACTGGGTCTTTACAACTGCTGCATCAACTATGTCCAGACTTTTGTCATCTGTGGATGCAGAGTTAAAATGTGAAGAGTCAAAGTGCTGTGGATCTGTTTGGGAACTGGAGTCGGTTTCAGATGAATTAGAAGGCTCAGCCTGTACCTCTTCTTTAGTATCCAACTGTTTGTTCTTTTCCAGAAGGTCAGAGTTCGCAGCACATTCTGTGCTTAGTTTAGAGGGAATGTTCTCATTAGACTGGGATCTTAATTTACGGCTTGCGGCACCTTGGCCAGACCTCCTCCTGCTCAGGAACTTTGCTGGAGACTTTACTAAAGTATCTGGTCCTTTTGAAACAGTAGTACATCCCTCTGGTGTAAATTCCGGCTTACAAGGGGATGCCATGTTTACACCTTTGCCAGGAGTACGTCCAGAACGAGTAGTCATTTGGTGAGTAGGACTAGGAGTCTTGGTTTGGGATGTAGTATTGGGTTTAGGTGATGTGTGGTGGCCTCGAGGTGGCGTGAACTGTGGAGGAGGCATTTCCACTGGACTCACAGTGCGACTTTTTTCAGGTGTTTTCATCCTGTTGTGAAGTTTTTCAGAGGACTGCTGATAGTCCTCTAACAAAACAACACAATCTGCATTTTTAAAAATCCTTACCATGTTTTCTTGACAAGTCTTTTCTGGGGTCTTAAAAATGTCTCTTTTAGTGTTTGAGCTTTTGACAGGACTGCTGAACGTGCTAAGTGTTTTCACAAGTCTTGGGGATCTACGGGATCCAGTAAGTGGTGACTCTGGTATCTTAAAAGTTGTGCTGTTGTCTGCCATTTTACATTTTCGGGGAGATGGAGACCATGTGACACTTTTCTTGGGAGTCCTGGAAATTGGGCTTTTAAGTAGATGTAATCCAGAGCTGCACTCAAGCAAAGCTTTGACTGGAGTCCTTAGAATCCCCTTCAGTGGGCTTCTGATGGGGCTTTGCTTAGTGGGTGTCTCTACAACAAGAGTCTTTCTGGCTGGAGATCTGAAAGGACTTCCCCTCAGCGCCATACCAAGCTCACAAGAGCTGCCTGCTACAGGGCTCTCTGCAACAGAAAAAGCACGCCTCCTGGATGACTGTGGGGTTTTGGGGGT
>OMLM01007622.1:4285-24556 GCA_900302695.1 Helostoma temminkii | reverse complement strand
TGGGGGTTCCCTGGGTACGAGGCGTCCTGGGTGTCCTAGGAGTCCTGCTTCCATCAATTGCTGTCTCATATTTGTTGGGTGTTTTTGTTGGTGTTTTATTTGGGCTCTGAAAAACAAACAAAAAAGGATTTGACAAATGTACAATGGTTACATTTTTAAATCACTAAACTTGATAAAGGACAGTTCAGTAGAAACTGAATTGCTTAGTTAATGCTGTTATTAAATGAAGCGTCCACATACTAGATGAACTGGCAAGTAATGAAGATTTTTATGTGAAACTATTCAATACTAAGACACATGTAGCCTTAGTCATTGCCTTTTCCACACTGGGTTGATAAAATGTACACAAAGGTCATAATTTACCTCAAAGACACTAGAATCTGTGGACAGACGCGACCTAGTGGCCCTGGTTGAACTAGATGGGTCACTTGGATGACCAGGGGAACCAGCAGCTCCAAAAAGAAGACGCATGGGAGACCGAACTGTTTTTACATTAACCCCACTGATTTTGCCATCACTGAGAGGAAGCTGGGACGCAGAGAGAGCCCTCTCCAGGTTACGGGAGCGAGGTTGAGAACTTGAATAGAATGTGTTTGATTGTCGTCTGGCGAACTTCTTTATTCTTGGGCTCCTTCTTAGGTCTGGTATGAAAGACACACACGAATATAAGTGCTACAGTAGTGCAAAAGTGCTCTCTTTATTTGGAAAATAAATATGTAAATAAATCTTCATATCAAGTCCAAGGAAGCTGCATCATAACTATATCTTAAGATTATTATATACGTAGCTGCAGTGTATACAATTAATTGTATAATATAATATACCATTATATCAATATTATTTAGGTTAAATTAGATTTCATTTTGTAAATTAAAATTGAGCCTCATTACATAAAAAGGAGAAAATACCTTCTGCAGGTTTTACTGGTGACTCTTCTACAATACACTCCTCAGCTGGAACAGATTTCCTGAAAAGGACCAGGGAATTAAACAAGAGCTAGTTAGAAAATGTCATATGACTTGTGAGCCATAGAATAAATAAAAATACACAAGAATTGAAAAAAGGTTCCATGAATCGCATACCTTCCCATTTTCTGACGATAGAGGAGGCGACTGGACACTTGCTTGTGGACCGGCGTCTCACACACTTTCTTTGTTAGAAGTCTGTGCCTCTCTGCAAAGGCATGACATCATTTTAGATAAACCGCAAACATGCGGGTCACTATTCTCTCTAATATCAAGGTTATCAAGACAAATAGTAAAAAAAATTTCATTTCTTTATTTACAACTTGTAGTTAATAAGCAATAGTCAATCTATTTATACCTTCAGACTCAGATCGCTTGCGTTTTAATCCTTCCACGGCGGACACAGACTGGCTCCTCGGTAGCTTGGCTTTCTTCGAGGGTGAGACAGTCTCTTGGTTGAACAGGTTTCTCCTCACTTTAGTCACCTCTGTGGACAGTTAGGACATATTCTGTATTTAGGACTATAGTTTCAAAACAACACTCAAAATGTCAAAAATAATAGTAATGTTCTACGGCTCTACATGAATTGAGTGATTACAGTACACGAAGCAAACTTCTGCAGCATGTTCATTAATAATACATCTACAAAAGGTAGCCTCCGTTATAACCTACAGAGGTCCAGTGTGTGTCGGCCTATGATTAAGTAACATCTAAAAGCAGGACATACCTTGTGTTTGTTTCTGAGGTTGTGGTGGTTCTGCTACAGGTTTCTCCAAAGCAACACAGACCTTTGACCTTGACTAATGAAAACACAAGACAGCCAATAAGATAACACGGATAAGAAAAATAAAATAACATTAAGTAAGGTCTTTTAAGTTCTTACAGCTCTTGTAATCTTTTTGGGCATCTCTACTTGGCGAAGAGTCTGAGATGATTCTGTCATACTGCGATGACGAGTCAGCAACCCACTCCTAAAATATAAAATAAAAATATGAATCTTAGACATAAATGCAGGCTCCTCTCGATTTCCCATTACCAAATATAATTTTTCCATCCAAAATACAGCTTCTCCCTCACCTCCTCTTATTAGCTGAACGATTTCTCAAGTCCTGCAGACCATCTTTACCATCCGGGGCCAGGCTGTGTGAGGGAGGCGAGGAGGCAGAAGGAGATATGCTGTCCTTGGCAACTGAATCGTCACTGAAGAAGTCAGCGGGCAGAACAGCCACCAAAGCCTCAGGGAGCTGGGTGCCCAGACTGTGATAGATGTCTGCAAGCACCCTGGGGACGGCAGTCAGGAAACTGCCATGATACAGAAAAGTTTATTGTTGATTGTCAATACTGTTGGCCAAAATATTTGGTTCATTCAAAATCAGAATTTCCCACTAGAATTTATTATAGATGCTTTGATATAGCAATGTGTCTTAAATTAGTTTTATTAAAAAACTAAAACAGTAATAAGATTAAATTATTAATAAACTGAATATTCTAACCGGGATGTTGAGTGAATATACATAAAGGCTGCAGAAAAAAAAAGCTGTCCAAACCTTTTTAAATGAAATCATCATTTAAAAATGCCATTTTGTATTTACTCAGGATATCCTTGTGATATTAAAATGTGTGTGTGACAAATATGCGAAAACAGAACACACAAATTTAGGGAGGGGGATATTACTTTTCCACAGCACTGTACACTTACCCTGGGAGGACCTCATCTTGAAGGAATCTTGCCAGGCAAACTGGGTCTTTTGTTAGAGAGATAATCCTCAGCATTTCAGCCACCTAACAGACAGAAGTTACAATGCACTTGTCATTTAATTCGGCAGTGAGGAGTTGAGGACATGTTGCTGGACAAAGGGGTTTAGGCTAAATCTATTGTTAATATATTAAATATAGAAATATTGCAATAAAATCAGAAATTTCATAATTTTTGTTTGTGTTAGAGATGTCCCGATACCAGTACTGGGTATCGGGTTCAATACCACCCTCAAGTACTCATATTCGTAAAATGATAACGCACCCACATGAAGCAGCACAGAACAGATCAGACGAACAAGAAGTGAAGACACGTGACTGACAGAATCAAGTTAATTTTCACAATAAAACATTCAGCTATGTTCAAAAGTCTCGCTGTCTGTAGCTGGTTTACTGAATGCACCTGGTGCAGGTTTCTTCTAACACATCTCTGCAGCTTTTCCTTTTAATATACAGACAATAATATAAAAAACAGCAAACTCCTTTCTCGTGGTAAAAGGCACAAATCTACAGAAATACTGAAATCTAGAAGTTGGCAAAAAAACAACAACAGACAACGCTTCTACTCGCTCTCAGTGGAAAATGGCGCTTTGAAGAGGATGGACTCAACGTGTTTTCCCCTAAGGACTAGGCATCTTTCTCTACACAGTTTAGTGAGATTTCAAGCAAAGTCATCCAAACCATATAGTCCTGTAATTAAAGGAATAAAAATGTAAACCCTAAATAAAGCAGTATATGACTATTTAAATGCAACAGGAGTACTCTACAGTGAGTATCTTACCTCCTCCGCCATCTGATCAGCATCCAAGGAGTCAGAGTGCTCTGAGGAGAAATGTTTGCACAACTCCAACCTCAACATCGCCTGAAGCTGGCATCTGGAATGAACAACTTGTTAATGACACCTATATAAAATTAATACATTTTTGAACTGTTGTCAGGCAAGAATATCACACAGCAATGACTGGTCTGAGACATACAAGTACACATTTCACTCCAATGTAACCACAGTGAACGGTTCTGATGCTTGGTCAATGACAGTTTGCCCAATGTGCTGACTACAAGAACAAAGTACAACTCCATTTTAGGGAACACTCACTCTCTGACTTTGCTGTCAACATCAGTGGTTGTGCCATAGAGCTGTCTGATTGATTTGCTGGTCTTGAGGAGATGCTGCTGAACAAATACAGAGGTCTTCACCTGTGGAAAAAAAACAAAGAAAAAATTGGTGCTTTACACATTAAAACTAATCACCATCCAAGTGGACTTTAATGCCATTTGTGATGAAATTAATGTTTTCCATTAGACAGATACATTTCTGTGCCTTATCAGGCCCTCTGATATGAGGTAGGCAAATTTCAGTCTGTGCAATAGAATTACATTAGCTGACGAACTGTGCAACGCACTCATCTATTAATTCTACCACAAAATTGCAGTTATGTAGACCAGGTCAGAATCTTATATATATATATAAAGCTGCCATGTGTCTGACCTCCACATCTGATTCTGCCACAAGGAACGTTTTCACAGCAGATATGAGCTGCTGAACGCCAGTGAGGAGGGACGAGTCTCTCTCTTCCACAGTCTTCTCATAACTGGACTTCAGGTGGGACAGCAGCTCTGCCTCACTAGTGAAACCTGGATAATGGGAGAAGATACATTAGTTGACATATTTTTGTACTGAACAGTCTAACAAATCAGGAAATACACAGTTACTTTGTTGAAAAATCTAACAATTACATGCATTGTGAAAATTCAACATGGATACTTACTGATTGTATTTGCTGCTCCTGATTTGTTCCTGCTACTTGACCGCCTCTTCCCTGCTCTGTCTGCCCCTGGAAGCTCATCTTCAGCTTGGTTCTTTTGGGCTTTCACATTCAGCCGTGCCACATTTAACATCTGCAAAGAGCGGCTCATGGTCTTCATCTTTTGTTTCACTGGTGTGCGCTGGGCGCCACCTGTAGTCCAAAAATGGAAATAGATACAGGGAATATTACGTTTCTGTGTGAGGTTATGATCTTGACAGGATAACAGAAGAATAAGAACTAAAACAAAAACTTGTCTAAAATAATAATGTTCAGGTAAATCCCACCAACCACATTAATTTTTACAAAAAATGTACTTTAAAAATTGAGATCATACGTTTCTTGCCCCGCTTGTTATCTGCACCCTGGGATGTCTGGTACAGTTCAGCCAGACCCCGGATCAGCTCATGCTGCAGGACTGATAAATCTTCCTCTTCTTTCTTCTCTGGCACTGCATGCAGCAACCTGTACAACAAATTAGGTAATAAAACACTTTTTTTGGTCTGCTTTAAATATCTCTTAAATCAACAGAGAAATGTGAGAAACCAGAATCTACATACTTCATTGACTCCATTAAATGAGAGCTCACTCCTGACTGGTCCGAATGTGGAAACCAAGTCTCTAACACGCCTGTTGTCAGCGGGCAATGACCAACTTCCTGCTGAGCCCACTCAGGAACTGGATGGTCCTTTAACTTGTCTAGGGAAAGGTAAAAACATGGTTAATAATCTAATACTAATCTGTGTATACTAATCAGAACCAGCATTAACTTCTTGAGCAATGTGAGCTACAGCAGCTCATCTGTTGGATCAGACCACATGGGCCGACTTTCACTTCTCACGTGTATCAGTGAGCCTTAGCTCCCGATGACCCTGTCACTGGTTCCCCACCGTTCCTTCCTTGGATCACTTTTGATAGATACTGACCACTGCAGACTGTAAACACCCCACAAGAGCTGCAGTTTTGGAGAAGCTCTGATCCAGTTGTTTAGCCATCACAATGCCCAAAGCCTAAAATATCTCACCCACTAACAGGTGCCATGATGAAGAGATAATCGGTGCTACTAACTTCACTTGTCAGTTATAATGTTATGCCTGATTGGTGCATCTACAATAAGCTGATATTGGGCAGGCCAATTTTAATTCTTACCATTGTCACCGTCACTATCTTCCTCCATGATGTCATACACTACTCCAAGGACACTGCTCACAATGTCTGGCAGGTCAGCTGAAGTGTCTGCTGTGGCAGGGGTAATGATTTCAGTGGTTAGCAGCTGGTTGAGCTCAGCGATTCCAGGCTGGAGAAGAGTGAGCAGAGCTGTAGAGTGTGACAAAGGGGAGAATATAGCCGAGCACACCAAACCGCTGTCGTTGACCTCAGCAAACTGCAGGAACCGGGGGAAAAAAAGAAGGTGTGAATCAATAAATGCACAAGGAAAGTAATTAGATTTTAGAATTGCATTTTTTTCATGGTTCTGTTACATGACCACCTGTAGCACTAAGGAATTGATATGCTGATATACTGTACAATCAACTATGTGAAAAGTAAACGACTGAACACCAACGTACATTAATCATAATGACTTACTAGGGGATGATTTTAGTATACAAACTATCCTGCAGCTTGTCACCTGCTATATTTGATAGAAAATGTTGTGTTCAGATAAATCCCACAGGGAAGCTGCTTTGAGTTTGTGTGTCTGCTACAGTATCAGTGGCACACATTTCTTCACCTAGTGAAGGGTCCTAACAGACAGCAAAGTCTTGTCTTGTTTCCAGGATTTGCAATATCAATGATGTAGCAAACAAAAGTTTCCCGCTTCTTCTTATTTTGCTAAGAACAGAAGTTCATGAAGAAGAGACTTTCTTTTCAGCCAGGGAGGATCAGTCCTTGCCTGCCCACATACAGCTGACCTCCAGACAGAGACAAACTACGCAAGGAAGTATATGAACAGATGATGATGTAGTGAACTACATAATGTCAGTCTACGGCATGTATAGCTCTAGTTTAACTCTGCAGCTACAGCGAAAAATACCTTGCATCCAAATTAATTCGAGATGGGGCAGACATCAGATCACATGTATGGGCAGATTTCCAGTAACCTGGTTACTTAAATGCATGTATATAAAGTCAGTAGCTGGTAAAGAAGAATGGAAACTGCCATTCATTTTGTTTGCACTAATAAGTGTTGCTGCCTGCAAGATGCAATCACTGATAAAATGCTGTTCAGTAATTGTTTTTATCTTCATAAAAATTTGCATAGGAAATTCCCTTAAATATTGTGATAACTGTAATTTTGAGGCTATATTGCCCACCCTTGCCAGAACAATAAAGAGCCCTGTACGTGCCTTGTTAGTTGACAGACTGATACCGAAACTAAAAATATACTATTGATAGGTTGCTTACAACATCTGAAACAGTTTATCTGATTTAACTCCACTGTAGCGCAACAAAACAAAGAGAAAACACAGCACAAGCTTTTTTTAATGGAATAATTTTCCAAATAAAAAGGATTTGAGAGCTTTACACTACAACAAAGCCTTAAATTGGACAAGTGTGGTATAGAACTGAAACACAGTTTGCACATGGCACCTCTGTTGTGCAAATATGCACTGTTGTGTTTGGATTTCTCACCATGTTCAGAGAATGAGCAGACAGTTCCATTAGGAGATGCTGGAAGGTAACTGCTTGATGATCGCTGTTGCTGGAGCACTGAAGCACCCATGACTCTGTAGAAGTCTGTGTCAGTGATGAGGCATCCCACCCCTGCAACACTCCTTTCAAACACACATCCAGAGACTCTGGGAGAAGTCGCTGTCTGCAAGACACTGGCTCCACTGTGACGCCATAACTGTGCATCACATCGCCTTGTTGGGTTAAGAAAAGACAACACAAATGAGTTTACAGAATTTATCTTATATCCCATATCCCTTGTGTGTAGTTTAAGTTAGTACAGTATTCAGTTGTATTTTAAAACTTGATCTGGTTCTCCATACACAGGAGACTGTATTAAAGCCCCTTAACATGACTCACAGTTATTTATTATCTATAAATTATATAAGGTGGATGGTTTATTAACTGCCTTATGTTACCAACCTTGTCCCCACCGCACAACAGCCCCCGTTACTGGAAAAGCCAGGCGGTAGAGCCTTTCAGAAGATAGCAGATATCCAATGCTGGACTTGAATGCAAACGCCTCTCCTCTGAAGCCTGAATCTGGTTTCCGATTGCAGCTGAGGTTCAGCAACGCAATCACAGGTATCACTCTGCCGCCTACCAGAGCCAGGACTTCAGACAGTTTGTCAGAGCCAAGGTAGTCCTCATATTTCGAGATCTGCAATAAGACAAGCTGTGCTTACCTTTTGAGATCATAAAAGTATCTACTGTTAAGCCCATTACTTTTGCAAGTGGTGTGTGGTGATGCACTGCCTGCTATACTCACCTGGACATGTGATCTACTGTCAATCCAGTTGAGCACAACCTGTCGTTGAACCAGCATGTCCTGAAGACCCCTGGATATAATGTGTTCGGTCACATCTGTATGGATGTCATGATTCACTAGAGAAAGGTAGTCCACAAGTTGTGTTTTGGAATGTGGACACTCCGAAACAATAAACACTAAATTCCTCCCATTGCTTGAAATATCATCCACCTGTGAAACATTTGGCTTTCCAGCTCGGCTCGACTTCCTGGGTCTCAATGACAGTTTAGTAGGAGATGTGATGTCTGGTCTGTCCCACTGGAAGTCCAATAGGGTTTCCCTGAGTGCGTTTTGAACTGAAGCCGATTGATTAGACAGCTGCTTCTGCCGAGAAGGGCACACTTTATTTTTCATGTCAAACTTGGCTTCAAACTCCGTTTCAAAGTCTTCAAACGCTTTGTGTCGAAGATCCTTGAAGTCCGACACTCTTGATATGAGTCCAGCGTTACGGCCCGTTTTGGACTGAAAGAATTTATAACCCCAGCGTACTTTATCAAATCCATATTTGTAGCCGAAATGCAGCAGGATTTGTAATATTCCTCTTTTCACAAAATGATTCCTTACATCCAGCTGAACGCCTGAATCATCATCTCCAAAATCCACATCGATGACAAAAACCAAGTTGTGCAAAGCCATACCGTCAGCTGCAGCGTCCACAAGGACAGCGAGTGCCACAGCCGTTAACTCAACGATACGCCATGAAAAAAAAGACACGTCTGTCAGTGTCGGATTCGGATACGATGTCACCAGATTAGTAAATCTAATCCAAATCCTTGTTCGTTGTGTGTCTGATAGAGCACATCGACGTAATTTAACAACACCACTGTCAACAGTCGATGCTAGCGAACGTTAAATTAACGTAAAGTTATATTGTCCCGCTAAGCTTAAGTTAATGCGACTGAAAATAGTGAAACACCGGGTATTTATTTGAAACGGCTTGACAACTACAGTAAAAAACATTCCCGAAGTTATTTAAATGTTATAAATATACTTTAGGACTCCATGTAACATTACCCACATACTTCACCGCCGCCATTTTCTCCCAGCAGCCTGTCCTTAACCGTTCGCGCTCCTTCATTGAGTACCCACCCCCTTGCTGTGATTGGCTACGTCCTCTAACAACAACAATCTCATTGGTCCAGAATGATGCATTTGTAGCCGGCGATTCGCCACAACCATGATGCCAAATCTTTAATTGGTCTTATGCACCATCAATCAAATCTGTACAACAGACACCCCTTTTAACTTTTAAAAGCTGTTTAAGCTTTTGCATTGATAACATCAAACTGTGACAGGTTATATTAACTGTGTCAGAGTTAGCGTTATAGTTTCATTTTGTGAAAATGAACCGTTCCAGCTAACTGTACACCACTGTATAAAGGTGCAAATTCCTTTGCACAATTAAAATCCCCGTGTTAACTGTGCATATATCTCTTTTTTTTCAAAACATAAATAAGAATATATAAACTTCTAAATAAATGCAGGTTGATGTAGTCAATAATAAGCAACAAATTTACTGAATAAAAGCATGCAAAATTTTTTGTACATATAGTGTCTTGCAAATGAGGCCAGAATCTATAACAGGATTTGAACATTTTGGACTTTTGGACAGACAGGCAACAAAGTTGAGCCTGAATAGTTTTTACATGCTATTTTATTAGTTATTTGGCTATTTGAGCAATCCTGCTTGGTGCAGTACCCTCACCAGGCTCTAGTTTCTGCAAGGCAGATGCTTAACTAATAGATATTGCACACAAAACCACAGCCAATCTTGTACTTTCCCACGAATAGTAGTAAAAGTAGTTTGGACTTCTTCTAAGTAGCTTTAATTAACCAAACTGTTTCTTCCTAAACTAGTTTTGCTGTAGTTCAACTTCTCCTGGTATAAAGTAAATGGTGCTACACTGGTGCTACAAAGCTACACTTTTAAAATACCTTTCTTAACCTTTAACACTGGTTATGAATAGCATTTGTCATTGTAATCATGTTGGCTTTATGTGGTTTAACAGCTGGTGTTGTGAATAAAGTGCTCAGGCAGTCTTACTTATCATGCTGGTGATTGTTTGTGCTGGTATGCCAAGTGAAGCAGTGAGAACGAGAGCTTGGCATCCTCAACCCTTCGGTCTGACGCTGCCTAAAATGGAAAAACTCTTATTCAGAGCAACGTTTAACTTTGACCTGGGTTCGCTCATGTTGCAAGCAAAATAGGAAGAAAAATGCACATGTAATAGAGTTGCAGCTGGATTTCCATGGCACTCCACATCTATTCAGTGACCACACAGAAGTACAAATTAGACTGTGTGATATTTTAGGATATGTAAATACATTTTATATTTTAACCTTTCTGATTTGTCAGCACTGGTTAAATATATACATGGATAAATGCAATATTCAGCAAGGAACTGTATCCAACAACATTTATTTATTAAGAAAGTGATAAAAATTTGATTACATCAAGTATATGTTTCACACAGTAACATACACTAATAACAGGTAGCTCCCTATAGTTTTCATTAGGATCTTCATTTACATCTTTATGGTACAGCTTGTTTGTTTGTTTTCAGGTAATTTATTAGTAATTCATTAGATCACATGTACGGAGTAAGTGTAGTATCATTCCCCTTCTGATTTGTGGAAACAGAACACCCAGAGAGGAGATATGTGGGTCACCTTCTGTTTTGAATTCATAATCACCTCTTCTCTTGCAGCACCAGGGGGAGACGAAGAGCTTAGAGCAGCTCTGAAATAGAGACAGACAGAAGCATGCAAAAGGTTCTAGACTGTGCTTTCTGAGCCCCACCAGACTCAGTAGTCATAAGACCAGGATGTAGGTCAGGGATTCTTTTAGCAGCTTGTTGCTCCTAACAATCACACTTGCATACACATACTGCACATATGTGCGCACACAATGTATATTCAACACACCCAAAAGCAAACTTGCATGATCTCTAATTATGCTGTTGGTCATCCAGGTCACGTCTGCCTTTGAGAAGAGGATTTTAAAGTTTTCACAGTGTTATCTCAGAGCAACATGATTTTTCAGTGTTATCTGTGTAGTACTAGAGATGAAAATGCACCTGCTATCATTCCCTGTCTGTCAGTCTGTTGATTCAACACTGAGAAAAATGAATGAATTAATCATGTGAGTCAGCATGGAACCTTTCACCAATGTCCACTGTCTTCGAGATATAATACTCTGCGGTTTACTATAGTAATCTATGATTGAATATGTTTCCACCCACATTTGTAACCTTAAGTGTGGATCGTAATCCATCTTTGTGAGTGTTCATAACTGTCTATTTACACAGCTCTCCAAAAGAAGTTCCTCTTTGGCCTCTTACATTAAATAATAGTGCCAAAGTGACTTATTATCACTGTTAGAGGACCAAGTCAGATTGTTTAAGTTAAGTTTGGAATTTTTATGCAGCCTGCTAATCAGTTTACATAATTGTAAGACCTCATCATTTCTCACCAGTTTCCTTTTTTATATTATCTCAGTTTTTTATACCTTTACATTTATATATCTTGTATGCTGATAACAACATTTTATTAATGTTTATAAATGTTTTTTTAACTGCAGCTTTGCTTTGATTGGCATTCTGTACTGTATATGCAGTAATTAGGCGTCTTCCAGCCTCCAAAAATATAACTTCTGCAAAGATCCAGTTTAAAAAAGATTGTGCTCTATCCATGACTGACAAAACCCATTTATGCAGTTTTGTCTGCTGCCAGGTTATTCACAGTCCTGCTCTGCCAGGTTGCATGTCACAGACATGACAACAACTTTGGGTGAGATGGATCAGTTGGTAGGACAATTTCTAAGGTGGTTTGACTCATGATTTGGGGCCACCTTAGAAATTGCCCTGTGTGTCCCTGGAC
Organism: Helostoma temminkii; assembly: GCA_900302695.1. Taxonomy (NCBI): domain Eukaryota; kingdom Metazoa; phylum Chordata; class Actinopteri; order Anabantiformes; family Helostomatidae; genus Helostoma; species Helostoma temminkii. The sequence continues at coordinate 12,671 of OMLM01007622.1, read as the reverse complement.
AAGATGCTGAACCCCTAACCCTTGGTATCTTAAAAGGAAAGCCTCCTCACAAATAATTTCCCCATGGAATTAATAATGTATTAATTAATAATTCTAATGCAATGTCGCAATCCAAGATCTCAAAGAGGATAAAAGATGCCAAAATGTTTGTCACCTAAGAAGTGTGTAGTTAATTCTCTGAGAACTGTCTCTTCAGTCATCCTGGTGAAATGTAATTACGCATGTATCTCTAGCTTTAGGGAACTCAGAGTCTGTCGTGCATCACGATCAGACAGTGGAACTAATTAGAAAAGGCAGTGTGTTCATACTTAAGATTTGTTCTGGGGAGAAAAAAAACAATGTGAGATTTAATTTCAGTTCATTCTGGTACACCTCCTCTCTCCACTGAAAACTAGGTTCCTGGAGAATGAAGATGGAAAGCAGAAGCATGAACTGGATCAATCTGTCACCCCGATACATGATGATAAATATCTTTCACTTATCTGTGTTTCTGTCCTGCTCTCAAAAGTGTTCCAGACTGTTTGAGCTAAATCTTACTGACGCAAATGCTTCCAGAGTTCCTATTGGCTCCAAGGCAGGAAGTGGCTGTTCCTAAAAGTAGTGATGATGGGTCTTATCATAGTGTATGAGCTCCTGCTTTGTTTTCTGTAGCAAAGGCCATTGCTTTCACACACACTAGAATATGACTGCATTTATTATTACAGAAAATATGAAACAAATATAAGACATATGTGCACACATTAATATTTGAAAATCTTTTTGTTTCTTATTGTGAAGAACAAACTATGAACTGATCACCTGGAAAACTGCTGAGTGACATGTTCATTAGGATGAGCCTGGTGACTGTAGTTTATACTCCACCACTTTCAAATACTGATCACAGAAATACACATTATGACACATGTTCCCCAGTAGATGTATTATTTACTCATGTTTAAGTAATTATTGATTAAAACTACAGCCCTTTATTGAGCTTACTGTTCTTGACCTTATAAAATGATAAAGCTATATTTGTGACTTGTGTGAATCCTCAGTGGAGCACGTTGGCTTGGAACTGAGTGCCACAGCCAATGTATGGAAGCTGAGAAGTTTTGGGACAAAATATAGAACAACACCAACCTTATCTTTTGTGAATTGTCAGCCTAACTACGATCCTTTTCAGTCTCCTGACAGCACATGAAAGACTTAAGCCACAATATTCCAGGAGAAAACATGTCTCTCATCTTTCAGATTAACTTAATAAGAGTCTATTTTTACTCAAGGCCCATGCAGCCATTGCAGATTCTCTACACTAAAACCCTGCAGCACTGGCTCGAGTCTGAAACACACTGCTGACTGGCACTGATGGAAACCACGCATCACGTTTCACTTGTCACTGAGTGGATTAGGTGAAGATGGTTATAAGCAATGGGAGAGAGAGAGAGGTGCTGCCCCTGACACTACTAGATGTGCGTCACCACTCCACCACGCATGCAGCAGATACAGGTCAAGTACTGAGTGTTTACATGTGTGACGTACATCAGTTTGTCTTAACAATAATAATGGAAGACCAGTAAAAGCTGTGTGTCACTTCCCATCATCTCCTAACTTTGTTTTTATGTATTCCTGCTTCTGTGATGGGACTTTTTCCTTCTTCATAACATATTTTAGGGTCAGATCTCTGATGTGAAGATGTCTGGATCTTGTTTGTTTGTATTAGTCTTTATCTTTCTGCCTAAAGATATATGGCTGACTGGCTATGTAAATCAGGCATAGGGAAACAAGGGAAGAAACAAACATACTTGAAAATATTTATTTAAGTACACATCATAAACGTTGCAACATGTGTGTATAAAGTAAAACAAAATATAAAGTATAAAGGTTATGGTTTTCTTTAAAAGTCAAGATGACTTTACAAGTCAGAAAGAGCAACAAAATATCACATCTACAAGTCCACTTGGTTATGAACAAATATTGGGAATAAATAAAGACATTTAGAAAGGCATGTTTTGATCAGGAAATGGAGCAAAAGCAAAGATTTAAGTCACTGTGAAGCTGGTATAGTGTGGACATGGTACTCTACTGCTTCAGTGACAGCCAGGTCACTTTTGATCAGTACATTGTTTGGTTAAAGTCTTTACGGTGTGTTAAGTCAAGACTAGCACTTTTTTTCTATGGTGACCAGTCAAGTAGAAAAAATCTGGATTGAAATAAAAATATCTATACAACTTTTAAATGGAAAAATATTATTAATCTTTCCTCTTTCAAGTTTTTCCTCATAGACATCTACAGTAGAAAAGGAATACATCTGAAGAGTCGTGTGTTCAACACTGCGTCATCTGCTACCTTCACGCTCATCATATCTACACAGCAGTTTAACCAGCTTGTGACACTGGTAGATATCTTTACAAATATGCATCAGCTGCATTTTTTAACTATATACTGTATGTTGATATGTTAGTATATTAAATGCAGACTTGTATGATAGCAGCAGCTTACACACATAGGCAGGCTGGCAGACAGGCCAGTTTGGTTCAGTGTTTTTGGCCTCCATTTGAAGCGGCGTCAAGGTAAAGCAAGGAACGTGGGTGCCAGGAACCAGAGATGTCTCTCACTGTGTGGAGTCGGAGTCACTGGAGTCCAGGCTGGCTTGTGTGGATGTAGGCGTACAGCTGTGATGAGCAGCCGGCGAGCAGTGGAGGGTCTGCGTGCTCCGCCGCAAGTTCTCCAGGGACTGAAGGAAGGAGCGACGAGCTCTCTCCTCCTCCAGGGGTGAGGAACCTTCTTCTTCTACTTCTGCTATCTCGGCAAAGGTGACAGGCTGCGTTTTGAAGCGAGCTTCTCGAGGTCGGCGGGAGCGACTCTTGCCTTTTGCTGGGCCCTTGGGGACAGGCAGCTGCTGGGGGAACTCCTCCATAGCTGAGGCCATTAGGTGGGCCGGCAGGACATGGAAGCTAGAGGCCTCCATAACCATCTGACGCACAGCAGCCATAGAACCAGAGCCCAAATTGGAATGAAACTGAACAGATGGAGGTGATTCTTTTCAAAAACAGTCTCAAACTTGCCTTTAGTTACTCTTCCTATTTAGGACAAGAGGGTCTGTCTCAGAGCGACAAGAGTCCTTCCAAAGTCAATACAAACGCTCCTCAAACCTCCAAGTCCAGCACAGTGAAAATGACCACTCTTAAAGAAATCTGCTTTGCCTTTCCTCTGTGATGTGATTGCTGTTTCAACTCTGCTGATGCCTGTGGTCTCTTTTCCCTCTGGCAGTTTCTGGCACTGTGTGTGTGTGAATCTCTGCTGCTGAAGCTAATGCCAGCAGAAGCTCCAGAACTCCCTTTTATAGCAGCTCTGCACCAGCCTCAGCCTCTCTCTCTCCTCCTTATCCTTGTGTTCTGCCAGGTCCCTCCCACTCCCCTCCTCCCCTTTCAGTCATGGTTCCGGCCTTCATAGGAGCCAGTTAGAGTCAAACCCCAGAATAAACATGTGAGAGAAGGATATCTGTTTGTGTGCTAGGTGTGGAGGGCAATGAGAGATTTGAAGTGGAGCACAGACATACAGAGAGCAGAGGGAGAAGACAGAACTGGATTGAGATGTTCAGTCCAACAGAGAGGAGAATTAGAGCAGGCGAAAGTAGACCAAACCAAAGACGTGCAACTCCAGATGCCTCAAATTTTAAGGCTCTGAGAGAGAAATAACCATCCACCAAAGTGAGCTTAAAGCCTAAAAAGGAAAGAAAAACCATTTCCATTATGTAACTATGGGTGTGATTACCATTCTTTGGAGAAATACACAGTTTACTATTCATTTCATTTACTTCTTTTCACCAGTAATGGCACTTAAATGTAATATGTGGCTAAATACAGACGCAGTGCATGGCAGCCGGCTCTGCTTACAGTGTTCACACTATTCAAATGTAAACAAGACTGCAGGACAGATAAACAGTGTCAAAAAGTTATTGCAGTTCACTTGCTGGTAGAGCCACCTCATCGTTTATCTTGCGCATTTAGCCACACATATATATTTACACACAATCCAATAAGATCCCTAAACATAACAAATCCACGTGTATTTTATGTCTTTAGATGAACTCCTGTTTTCAGGCCACAACGCATGCATTAGGTCCCCTGTTATGCAATATCTGTGTTTTATTTTTACACATATGCATCAGTGTTGGCTCTTTGTAGACATACACCATGTGGATTAGCAGTGGACTAGCTGCTTTTTTTTACATTTTCCCGTTTGGTAGAATCATGGTGCAGTCCAGATTTTACCCCTTGCTGACCTCGCAGACTGCTCTGGCCAATCAATGTCCACCTGTTTTGTATGAGACCTTTAGTATAAATTCATTGCTACAATTTCCATTAGTGAGCCACCACATCTAATGTAGCAGGAAATCTGGATTTCATAATGGCTTATTGATAGTTTTGTGGATTATTATATTTTTACAATAAACTCATATGAATACTCCATGATTTAAAAAGTGATGAATAATTTGGCTTATTTGCAGCCATCACAATTAATTTTGCTATGTCATACTGACACCACATTGTAGGATCTTAATTAATTAAATGTTATGCAAAATAAATCTCCTATTTTTTTGACACCAAAATGTTTAACATCCTTAATCAGTCCAACAAATTTAAAGACTGTAACTATGCACAGACCCTGCATATCCTTTAAATACTGTTTCCCATGTCCACCCTGTTTTAGATTACTTGACCATTTTAGGAATTTCTGCCCAGCTTTTTGATTTCATCTGTTTGTCTTTCTCCTACAGCCGTGTGTTTTCTGACTTAGCCTCTGCTTATCCCTGTGTGGTTTTGGGCTGGTTGTTAGCTTGTTTCTCTTTTATAACAAACTGTTCATTGCATGTGGGGCTGTACGTGTGCACTTCTTTCCAAATTACTGACACCACTACTGATAGAATGCAAGGCCATAAACTTTGGTTCAAAATCATTCAAAACATTTTCTTTTAAAACAACATTAACATTGACTGTATTGTTCTACAGGGTAATATACTGATGAAATTAATTAATAATTTAAAGGCTTTGATTACATACGGCACTTGCTGTAATTGAAATACATACTGTAAATCCCTTGGCCTTTGGTAACTGGACCTTTCAAGTGTTTAGAGGTGACAGAACAGGATGACACAAACACTCATTTGTAGTCCTAGCATCATCCCGGTCAACATGTCATGTCATCTTAACTGTAACTGTAATGACTAAATTTATCAGTGTCAGCCACGTCATGAGTGGTGTTGGGGTAGAGTGGTGGTTTCGGTTACGTTCACACTGCAGCTGACTGCCAATGCAGATTTCTTCTCTCACCTGTGACACAAATCAAATGTTCGCTAATATGGTTTAATCACATTTCCTCAATCCTCATCTGAAACATTGCTTTTTGATACACAATCACTCCCTGATTCATTCAGTCCATTTTGATTTGATTTGCTGGCAGAAGTCTCTACTGCTGGTCAGGACTTGTAGGGGAAATGTGACACAAAATATATGTGGTGTCTTTGTGTTATTAGTAATGTTATAATTATGCTCAGTCACTTACTCTGCAATCTATCCAGGGTTATGGATCGATTGCGGGGAGGTTGAAAGCATGATTACCAGATCCTCCTGCCAGGATGTCGAAAAAGGATGAAGATACTGAACATCCAAAATAGTAGTGATGGGTCAGGCTCTGCTTTTATCAGTGAGTGAGTGTGTGTGTAAATGGGTGAATGAGAAGCAACATTATAAAGCTCTTTGGGTACCAGTAAGGTAGAAATGTGTTATATAAGTGCATGGTGCAGGTCACGCTATTGGCTTCACGGTCAACATCAAGGAATGATGACATAAGCTTTAGTGTGTTTCATGTTGTCATGAGATAGTTCAGTGTTGAAGCATAAAAATCAATTCTTCATAATTCTAAAATCATGTCTAATATTATTAATAATTTATCTCCAAGTACTATGGTGTTTAATAAGGCTTTGTCTATGCATCCATTACTCAAACCAGGTATTATTGTCTCAGAAATACACAAAACACAAGGCCGTTTATGGCCTGTGTACCAGATTACTACATAACTAGTGATAGGGGTCATGTTCTCAAACTGAACACTTGAAAGCAAAAGTCCAACTCAGAAAACACATGTTGGAAAATGTGAAACTGGTGACTCTGTTTATAGTATTACTTAGAGTTCAAACTGAGGAGGAGTCAGTGACATACACCTACAAACTGCATCATAATCAGTTGTTAAAGTCAATTTAACTGTGAGCAACAAGTACACACACACACACACCAGTAAACCCGAGCATCACCCATAGTTACTAATATTAACATGACATATCACTAACTGTGGCACGAACGTCATGCAACGTGAGATCAGTTGCACTGTGATGACAGGCTTTTTTTGCATTTCATGGGCTTTCCTCTGGTGATGGAGTTTTCAGGCGTGATGTTATGGTCTAAAAACCCCCTGAGCCCCCCCGTGTCATGTCAAGGATTAGATAAAGATGACTCTTTGGTGTCGTACGTACACGAGGCACATACACAGCAAGATAGTAAATCATGAACATGAACTTGCAAATACCGCACTGCTCTATTTTGAGTTGATCTAAGGTCACCCACCATCAACTCAGCAGCTGCAGTTCAAGTGACATTGCATGACAATTTTGCGTGTTTGTGTGCACATGGGTGCTTCATTTTTGAATTTCAAAAGTCACAAATGTGAATACGGGTTTGGTGACATGCTTGCAGGATGAGAAGTGTAATGAGCACAAACATTGTAGGCCAAAAGTTGTGTTTGTGTCCTTGGGGACAGCATGTTTTCTTAAAAGACCCGGCCAAGGCTGTACACAAGGACATAGCTTGGCAAAAACAATAATCAGAAAACCCTTTGCAGTGCACTCATCTGTTAGTTGAGTTGTTTAAACACTGTGATTTGTCCAAAGAAACATCATACAGTCCACGTTTGAATATTGTGCCTTCTTATTTTAATAACTAAAATGTAGATATTTTTTTGTTGTTTCAGAATATTTCAAATTATTATGCCAGAAGAGGCGGGGAAGTATTCAATCCATAAAGTATTTAATTACAAAGAATGGCCTCTGTTTTATGGTCGGGGGTGGAGGGTGGTGGACTGTGAATGACCCCCTGTTAGTGAATCTTTGTAGTAGTTTCACAGCAGCTTATTGTTTAAAAATGTATCAAACCACATGTTTACATGCATTTAAGAAACCTGGTTACTGGAAATCTTTTAATACATGCATGAGTAATCTGGCTTCTTCTCTACTTTGTGTTTATTTTGGAGGCATGGTTCACAGACCGCTCCGGGGAGCTGACAGCACTGTGAGAGGGAAGTTAAGAAATCAACATACTCCTGGTTGCTTAAGTGCATGTAAACACACATATCATTGGTTATCTGAGTTATGAGGTCATGTAACCATAGATTGGATACATATAGTATGAGATTATGTAACCATAAAATATTGTTTTTAAAAAATGTATAACCAAAAACTTGGAAATAATGGTGTCAGAAAAAAATCAGGATTATTTAAATTATCAGAAATAATTGTGTCAAAACTATACTACTACTAATGATATTGAAGAAAATAATGTGGGAAGAGGGATATTTTCAGCCCAAAGAGAGTTTAAAAGCGATGTAACCAGCTTAGGTTTTTAGACTTCATTCGAATGCTGTCTTGTTTTTTTTGGCTGTTTGGTCAATAAAACCTGAACCTCACTGTTAAACTCTGTTTGCTGCCCTTTGCCTCATTATTTTGAGAAGAGAGTTGGCTGATACTTAGAAGAATTTTTACTGCACTGGCCCAAGACACAACACTGGGGTGGAACCTCAGTTAACTCTCGGTTAGCTGACCTCTGTACTAACTAAAATCAATACACCACAACTACATAATAACTTGTCATTCTGTCTGTCTCCTGCCTTGCTCATCTTATCAGACTGTATGTCCTGTATCTAACAGCTGATGGCATTTCGAAGAGAATACTTCCAGCTGGGAGCAGGTGCAGAGATAACGGAGAAATAATCCCCTCCAATCCTTTCCTTGATCACACCCAGACACACACAGGGCAGTGCTTAGAAATGTTCAAATGGGCATACACAGTCAAAGAGGGGGGCATTATTTGGAAAATTGTTAAAGCTTTACAAATTTTACCAAATTAAAGCCCTGCCTTTAGGAGGTAATTAAGTGTATACTATTAATAATTGTTACGTGTAAGAAATGCGATTAACACAAGTTTTCTGGTATTAAATAATATCAATAAATGACGACCATTTTTAACCAAAACAATAAAGAAAAAGTGTTTCATGTCAAACCCTCTCATTCCTACTTCTGTGCATGTGGTTGCAATTCCAATAAGTTGCCTAAAAATTGTAGGACGACATAAAATAT
>OMLM01007621.1:15390-33775 GCA_900302695.1 Helostoma temminkii | reverse complement strand
GTTGAGCTACACAAGAAAATGTTTCACGTTCAAGTTAGGATTAGTGTCCTACTGTCTGCTGGTTGTCTTCTCCCAAGAACTGACCACAAATATTACAGGCCAGGTCCTAAATAGCACATCACATATTTTCACACATGCAAGCTACTTTTAGATCATTGAGGTCACAGTTGAATGTAGGCTTATTGATGATTACTTCCTCTAAATATTCCTGATCTTACACAGATTCATTGTGATTATGATGATTTATGATGGCATGTTGTTTTTTGTTTGTTTTTTTTTTTTTTTTACTAGCGTTTTTGTGTGTTAGACTTAGTGTGGTTGTAATTGACAAAGCCCAGACAATGTTAATCATTATAGACTGTAACGTGTGGGCAGTTCATATGAATTACTGCAGTACTGCAGGTGTAAATAATGATTCAGCACTGACTTTTGAGGTTGATGTGTGTATGTAAGACACATCATGTGGTGGTTGACCTATTGGGTTTATATCTATAATAAGGATGTCACAGCTGCAGAAATTTGGTGTGTGTTAGCATTAGGGTTAGGATCTTTAGATGAGGAAAACTGAATATAGACTTTCACCCGGCTCTGGGTGAAGTCCAGGGTACCTGTTTGAGGAGGATCTGTGGGAAAACCCGGATTTTTGTTATCTTCAATTTTCCTAGAGCATTAACTGGAATAGACTACACTGAGTGGGGTTGTGGGGAAAAACCAGCTTTGGTTTTGGAACTTTATTGAACTGTGTCTGCAATATATTTTACTTATTAACTGAACTAACTTATTCGTGTTTTGTTGTTTATTAGACCACTTTTGTGGCAGAGTGATACTGTCCCAGTCCTGTTATACTCTGTATCAGCACTTATGGGATGCCTCTTGTCCAATCAAATTGCTTTGTCAGAACTAACTGTTGTAGCTTATCTAATAGCATGCAGTAGCAGAATTGATTAGTTGTTTGGTATATAATCAATGCAGTGCAATGTGAAAAATGCCCATAAAGGCATTCCTTTAGCTTAAAGCTCATAACTGTATTATATTAACTTTTATCTTTTATTTTTATCTAAATGACACAGCAGCTGTTTGTGTACTCGCCATGGTTACACCGTATTGTTGTCTGCTTTAGTTTACAGTTGTCTGTAGCAGCACACAGCACATGTTTAAATCTGCAAACGACCAATGGAGGGGAGCAGGACACCTTTGCTGTTTCTAGTCTGCCACAAATCTACCAGAAGAAGACTGGAGGAAATGGCATTCACCTTGTTCCTTTGTGCCCCAAATGCTAAAATAATAAAGATTGGTCGTGAGTCCCAAAACTCAAGTCCGAGTCAAGTCTCAAGTCTCTGTATGAGTGACTTAAGTGCGACTGGAGTCCCAATCTCTGCTGACACTCTATAGCAGCTACTGAGGTGGCGTACAAAACAAGTACAGTCACCTTTTCAGAATTTTGGTATTATATATTTGGTACCAATCCCTAATCTGTATTTGCTTCAAATACTTTGATAGGAAAGCTTTAGTCTGAAGCCTGAGCACTGTGTGGGATTTTTGTTCTGTGCCTCATTAGTAAAATTCCAGCACTGTATCTAATCTGTTTAATCACTGACTTGCACAAAATGTGCCAACTGTTTAGCTGCTTAGGCTAACATGAGGCACCTTAGGCTAACTCACTTTGGTTTAGTTCAGTGTGAAGTAGACACATTAGTCTTGTACATGTGCTCTGTGTTTCTGTCTTTGGGACATTAGGTAAAGTGTTAAGAGAGCAGATGCCTTGCATGGTGTCACAGCCGGTACGTATGTATATCCTTACCCATATGCAGGCCATGTCTGTTCTGCCCCAGGTTCTCCAATTTAAAAAAAAAAAAGGTGCTACAGCCTTCAGGATCTCTGAGAGATTGCCCTAAAAGAGTAAATGTTGAGGGAAATCAAAGCCTGTTAATTCTGCAAACCCTCTAAAAAGTGTGACGTAAGTGGGCACAGATCTTAAGTAATAAGATTAAGTACACATTAGCAAAGTTGCATTATTTGATATAAACAAATTGTGAAAACAAATTAATGAAATCACATCCCCCTCTTAGAGGTTTGTCAGTCCTAATGTTTGTCTGTGGTGCAATGAGAGCAGAGGGCTCGCTGACCTGGCACATAGCTCTCAGACAAAGATGTGGGAGAGGATGAAAATAGATTGATAAAAAGAGAAAAGCAGATGAAACAAGCACAAGCAGAGCAGAGAAGCCAAATCTGCCAATGGGCATATTTACCCATTTGTTAATATTGGTTGAATGTACTCATTAGGAGATAGCCTGCAAGATCAGTGTAAATTATGTAGTTGTTTTTCACTCTTTTTTTGCAGATAAAAAGAAAAGTGTAGCTATTATTTTCTCATATTTTAAATAACTCATCTGTAACAAAATCTACCCTTAGAAATAACTTTCCAAGGATAGATTTTTAACTTTAACAGCTTACACCATAAATTTAAAATACAGGATTTATTTGAATATAAGTTTGTAAGAACAACAAAAATAAAGAGGCACTGAGCTTTTTGCTGAGTGACTCTGTCACTCTGAGTGATCCATTTTGCGTCCAAACCAAAGATGGGAGAAAGGAGATATAGTGGCTTACATAAAGCAGCCTGCCTACCGTTGGGAGCTACTGTTGGTGAGCACTAGTGTTCTTGTCTTGAGTTTTTAAAGCACTGCCTTTGTTGGGAGACAGGATGCTTGCTAGGGCTGCACATTTTGGCAATAAAAATCATATTGTGATTATTATAGACAATATTGCAATATCAAATTTTGAAAAAAAAGTGCTGCTAAGTCTTGCAACACAGGAGCTAAGTGGTCAGTACTACACAGTGCAACAATGACAATGCGACTACATTCTTAACTGCTTAAACACAGACTGACTGATCATCTGTTTATTAGACAACAACAAGCAAACTGCACACAAATACAGAACGGGCTTGTCACGTTCACACGTGTGTAATTATTTATTTAAATCGCAGCCTTTTGCAATTATGTAATCGCATTGGCTGACATCGCAATTGCAGTGAGATTAATTGTGCAGCTTGACATGTAAAAACTGTTTCTTTAAAAACATCCCTCCATCCCTTATGACTTTTAATGTATTTACACTGATTCTTTTTTAAAATGGCAAAAAGGTTATTATTAGGTTATAAGGTTATAGTATATATTATTTATTTACAGATGTTATAAGTAGTTTCTGTTAAATAACTCCAGCGCAACTTGACTTATCTGCAGTAGTTTCACAATTACAGGGACAGAGGATTTGAATCAGGGATTTTTACTTTCACTTCCTTTCAGTCTTAATACAGTTTTTATAATATATCTTTATTTTAGCTGACGTTGCTTGTAATACACACCTCTTTAGGCCTCCAGAACGTTTTAAGGTATAGATTCATGATGGTGCTGGAAACACTCTGGTGCCTGTCTGACTTGAATGCATCATGGCTTCTAAAGCAAATCTGTGGCATGTTAACATAGCAAACCACCTCCTCCCAAAGCTATTGTGTACAGAATGTAAACTGAAGTCACTGTCATGTTTAGGAAACATTGTCCTGGAGAAAGGTGCCGCTAAGTACTGACGTATCTTCAGTCACTAAAGTTTGTGTTAAGCGATGCCACTCAGACACTACTGGGCTAAATGCTTGCTAGGAATATATGTCCTCCTGTCAGTGTCACCTTGGGTGAGTCCAGGCAGAATGGATATCTGTTCAGTGTTTTCCCTACCGTTATATTAGGGGGGCTCCCTCTCCCCTTGAAGATCAAGTCAATTTTATCTAATTTTATTTATTTTTATTATATATATATTTTTATAGTGCCAGATCACAACAGAAGTCGTTTAAGGTTACCTTTCCTTTAGAACAGGCCTATACTTTATTCTTTCATCTAAATAAACTAAATATCGCATGCACACAACCAGACACATGCACATACACACAGGTGATATGTCAGTGTTGGACAACTGAAACTTTTCCTCATCACCGAGATATAGCTTGGAAGTGTTTAACATTTGCAACTTTTTTGTGCCTTTTAGTTTGAGTAAGTTTTGGCATTGTTTTTAGTGTGAGTTAATACATAATTGTACGCTATCAAAAGTTGTACATTATCAGCTTCTCATCACTCTGAGTGATGTTGACAGGAAGCGGCTAACTAAAATAAGTTAAGAGATGTATGAACTACGAATGTTACGAGAATTAATATTTTAGTACAAAGTTGAAACCACAATTCTGTAAACGTGACTTTTCTTGGTTTCTTGGTATCAAAAGTACAGAATGTACCTCAGTTTTTATCTGGACAGTGTGTGTGTGTGTGTGTTTTTTTTTTTTTTTTTTTTTTTTCCTGACATCAATAATCTGACATTAAACGCAAAGAGATGAAGAAGGTAACACTAATGTTAACTAGTTTAGGTTAATGAAGTGATGGCTCATAACCTGAAGTGAATGCTCTTCATAACGTTCCTCAGTTACTGACATTACTGTTCACCTGTGTGTTGTAGTACACTGTGTGCGCAGCAGCCTCTGTGGTGTTCTTTGAGCCATACCTGATAATTGCCCTCTCCTGTCAGGCAAATCCATAAACTATGTATTATTTGTATTTGTTTTATGTAGTTTCTGCAACTGGACACTGCAGTATGATTGGTGTGGCTCTATATAAAAGGCGATTTATTTTTTTGGCAATATAAAATTGGTTTCAAAATATGACTGCACGATTTGGCAAAAAGTCATTTAGCGATCATCGTGGATAATATTGTGATTGTGATATAATAAACAATATGAGCCTGTTCCAAGTAAAATATGAATATAAGCACTGTATGCTTGGATAAAACAAGATTAAACCAAATTTTAACTTAAGTTTAACAAAATCAAAAGAGAAGACATTTACAGGCACTAACAATGTATTGGTTGCATTTTGTACTACTTTACTTCCATTGCTTGTATTACAAATTACATTATATTGTCATTAGTAAATTTTTTGTTGATTGATCATATAAGTTTAGAAATTTATAAAACAGAACATACAATGTAGTGAGTAGTTCACCACTGAATAGAGATGTCCCGATCTGTGCAATGGAAAAATATGTTGTAGTACTATTTTTGTCCATATCACTCATCACTATTAAAATTATCATAATTTAGATTGCTGAAAAGAATAGTAACAGCTGACGCCAAGCAAATGTACACATTGAATGTTACAGTACTACTGCTGCTAGCAGTATCTCACATCTTCACAGTCCTACACGCTGCCTGCTGTCAGCCTCACAGTTTACCAAAGTTAATGTAACAGTACAGATGGCACGTTAATTCACAGTAGCACCTGGACACATTGCACTGACACAAGAGCAAATCAAGCAATGTTACCTTAATTCACATGAAAGCCCTCTGTTCTGAGTGTAGCTGCTGTTGCTTCAGGGTCACAGAAATCAGTCAGTAAATAACTTCTACAAATATTTTCTGTGACACAGACCATGGGCAGGCCAACGGCATATATGTGGACATGAATAAGCATGACGTTAACCCTTTATGCCTCAGGAAACCTGGCGCTGTTGCCATGCTTGACTGTGCGTTCACTAAGGGTTTGTGTAGTCTCATGTAATGTGTGTTTGTACATGAAATGAACAAACGGGGATTGACAACTGGTGCCAGTCTTCCTTATTTCTTTTTATAGAAACTCAAATAACTACTATGTTAAAGCATGCTTAGATGGATCCATAATCTACCGTACATTGTGTGGGCTGTAAGTAAGTTTGTCCTACTTTAGCGGAAAGTCTTTTTATTTTATGTTTACTGTGTGCAGCTTCCGTGTTAGTATTCAGATTGTGTTTAAAGGCAGTTCTTTACTACAATAACACAGAGAAACGCCAGTAACCAGCTGATTTATACAGGCATTTTGTGTTTACAATAGGCCTATTCACTCATATGACGTGTAGAGCAATTTGACCAAGCATTTAGCTGCAGTTCCCTCTGGAGTCACACAGATAAGTGAATGTTTCTACTCTGGAGCGACTCTTAGGAGTAGTGTTATTATAAAAGAGCAGCTGCTTAAATGTCCTGTTGTATTTTGTGTGTCTGGAAAGTGACTCTGCCAAGTCATCCATGAGTGAGTTAGATCTGCTCACATGTATGTAATCAGAGGGATGGAAAACTGGGCACTTCATGCACAGGAGCCTTTCATCTGTAGGCTGCATCTGATCCTTGGGTGGTGGCTAGAGGAGGATGTAACACTACACACAATCAGTTTTCTGTTATTGTATGGTCCAGGTCCTATGGGCTGACACCAGGAAGTCGCTGGCCATTCTCTTTTCTTTTTACTTCTTATTGTCGGTATGCTCTTCTTGTCTCCCTCCACTTCCTACTCACCTGTTCTGTTCAGTTTTTCTTCTCCATTGTTGCCCAGTTCTAGCTCAGGGGAGATTGTTGGGTTTTTTACTATAAAGTCTATATTATCTGTAAAGTCTTGATATGTGAGGTGCCTTGAGATGACTCTGTTGTGATTTGGCACTATATCAATGAACTGAATTGACTGTCTCACAGCTGATAACCACAATAAAGGTTGCAACCTGCCTCAGTTGGCATTTAAGGCCTGTGTGAATCACACATAATATGTCAGACAGGCAGATTGCCTGTGCTCCACAAATCTTCAGGGTTTTACTGCCATTTCAAAAGCACAGTATGGATCCCAGCTGGAGCTGAATAGTCTTAATTGTCTGTGTTTCTGCCTGCATTTTTTTTCATTTGTCTATGTTGACATCATTCTGTTGTTTCTTGTCATTAGGATATCCCAAGCACCAAGCCACATCTTTTAATATTGGATCTGTTTAGACACAGGCTGTGTTTGTGTTTGTTTAGAGGGTTTTTCCCTCTCTATGGTAATACAATGTTTCTACATTTTTATTCCCTCATAAAAAGGAGTGTAGCAGTGTACACTGCAATCTCCCACAGCCCTTGATAGATGGCATGAAAGTCAGGAATCCTAAAGTTCTGCATTTGTTGGCTGTGCATGATATACTTGATAATAAATTAAACAGATATGTTTTTGGTAGCTAAAAATAGAGATAAACTTTGTAGTGTTAGTGATGCTGTTATAAAAAACAACTTACAAGTAATACAGGGGTTCAGTGTCTTATCTAGAGACACCTCAGCAACACTGCGGTTGGCTGACAACTGCTCTACCAACTAATCTACATGCCACCCCTATACTGTTTATTTTGGCACATGTCTAATTGGTCTTTTTTTCACAGCTGGTGTACCTGAGCTATACAAAGCAATAGGAAATGGCTCTGACTTAAAATAGCCAGTACTAATTGTGGATTGGCCCTCTTTCTGTTTATATAGATCAGAAAGCAATATCAACTTCACAAACACAAACAAACGTAAACACAATCTGTCCATCCAACCATTTCCCTAACTACTTTTCCTAACAATTCGTCGCAGGAATGCTGAAACCTATCCCAGCTGTCGTTGGGAGAGAGGCAGGGTACACCCGTAGGTCGCCAGTCTATCACAGGGCTGACATATGCAGACATATTACCATTAACAGTCACATTCACACACACAGAGAGAGAGAGAGAGCTTAATCTAACTGCATGTGTTTGGACGGTGGGTGGAAGCTTGAGTATCCAAAGAAAACTCACACAGACGCAAGAAAACATACAAACTCCACTCAGAGCAGCACCTGGTTAACTCCTAACCCTTTCAATCCCGAGCTGCTTTTGCTGTGAGCCGAAAGTACTAACCACTGCACCACTGTTCCACCACAAACCACAAAGGATCCCCTATATTTACAAATTTACTTAAGGGGGCATGGGGAGTGTCTGAATTTTGCTGTCATTTATTTGCTTCAGTGTCATGTATTTCTAGTCTTTTTGGTCTAATATTACCAGGGAAAAGGTACTGAGCATCAACCTCAGACCTTTGATACAAACTACTTGCACAGAATATTCTTTTCTTCTTGGTTTTATTTACCGTTATCCTATGTCTAACAGTGACAAAGCATGACATTTGCTGGCTTTGTGAACAGCTATTTGAACAACCGATAAACTGCAAGTATGTGTTTTATAGTGGCTGTCAGCATTTTACTGATGTGGTAGAAAAAAAACTGGTCTGTTGTTCATTTATACACTTTGGCTGTCTTGATGTTTGACAGATCCATGTAAAGTCAGGCATGGCTGCCATCACTGCTGTCAGGATTATTAAAGCTATTTAAAACAAGAATTAAAACAAGTATTACATGTAAAAATTAGCAGCGCACCATGAGGATACACAGACACTGTTCTGCTCTGCATTTTCCAACTGAGCTGTGATCCTTTTTGTGAACTAGTAAAAAAAGTAACCACAGATGTTTGTCTTTCCATTAATTTTACTTCTAGTTATTCTGTTACACTGTAAACATACTAATTTACTTGTGCTTGGCTTAGATATTCAAAAAACTGTTTAAAATATTGGTTGATTTAACAATGTCTTTATTTAACTATTCCTAGAAACATATATATTGTACATAGTTTGGGAAATTTATTCCACAATTTAATCTATAATAAGAAAAAAACAGTAATCTGCATGAAAGACATCCAAAACATGATTACTGTAATTGGGTACGTGTTAATTTACCTGAACACAGGACTAATCAGTGTACAAAGAGTCTGGTTGTGCAATTGCTCACATGGACAGCATGTCCTTTGCTTGACTTGCATTGGTCATCCTTGTCAACGTTGCCACTCTGAGTGGGCAAAGTACTTGACTATGTGAGTGAAGAGTGTGGGTGAGTGGGTGTTTATGCTGTATGTGTAATTTGTCAGCTTGTTTTCAGGATTTGGTTTAATACCAGGAAACATTTAAACTTATTGAAACACATTTATTTATATAGCAGTTGCTATTTCATATTTTTCTTTCCTGAAAGGGTTTTCTTCAAATTTTATATCAATAATTGTGGACTTTACAGGTGTTATATTATTGCAATATATTTTTTCATATTGATCAGTAGCAATAATTGTTAATGCAGTCAAAGACAAAGTAGTGGCACTGTTTCACAGTCACAAAAACAATATTTCTAAGCTGATAAAACACAGTCATGGTCTTCCATTTCTTTATTGACCACAATTATTGTTTATTGAACACACACATTGAACAAAAAACTGCAATTACATTTTGATGTTTTAATCCCGCTTTATGCTACAGTTTGCCTTTAGATTAAAAAGAATCGAGCCCTTAACCCCTTCACACTCTATTCTGATTGGCCAGCTCGTGGAGCACTTCCTGTGGGCTAGATAAACATGCCATGAGCAAAATGATGGCAGCTCACCGGAAAGGGGGGCAAGATAGAGTACTAAATATGTATAA
Organism: Helostoma temminkii; assembly: GCA_900302695.1. NCBI lineage: Eukaryota > Metazoa > Chordata > Actinopteri > Anabantiformes > Helostomatidae > Helostoma > Helostoma temminkii. Next base: position 24,435 of record OMLM01007621.1, on the reverse strand, counting down.
AAACCCACAACAGCTAGCCATTTATGGACTTCCACAGTTATGACGTCAAGTTGTTCGTGTTTTGGGTCTTGAGCGTGAAGCACGTTTGCCAGACTGACACACTTAATTTTTTAGGATCTACTTGATCCAAGTACTTAAATTCAAAAATATTAGACTTGTAAGATTTACATTAATGGTATAAGCAAAAATAAAACCTTACTGAGAGAATGCAGTTTTTTAAATTAATATGCAGCCCATTCTAAGTACCAAAGGCTGCTATATAAATGTTAAATTATGAAATGAAAGAAGGAAGCATCTCAAACTTGGCTAACACTAAGCAACTAAAAGAGAGACGTACAGATCTGTACAAAGAATTTAAGGTGAGAGTTTCAGTTGTTAATTTTATATTGACATGTTAAAACAAGATATTATTTTTAGTATTTATGAACTGTGACGCAGCTGTATCATTTCGATCAATGCTCTGACTACACACAACATCCACTGGCTATTAGCTTTCTTAGGCTAATAAAGTGATTGTTGAAAACAGGAACTGGGTGATTGAGGTATTCTGTCAGGTGTACACCTGAGCTGTTTGCTGTATTGTGTCCATTGAGGTTATTCATTATTAACTAGGAGTAACCCCAAGGGTAAAGGTTTCTGACACTGCTCATTTACATGTATATGTTTTAGCCACATATCAACTATGTGTTGATTTAATAACTGCCATAAAGTGATAACTGCATATAATTGTCCGAATATGTTATGTCATCGTTGTATTTATACACCTTTTGTCTACAACAATCAATTTTCAGATGCCACATGGAGCAGCCAAAAAAAAAGAGAGTAGTGAGAGAGGAATGGTTGTGATCACGTAATCAGCTTCTTAAAACGAGGCACTAGGAATGTTTGATAACCATCTCAGTTAGATTGAAACTTGAGATCTAAAGTACAAAGATGCCGTCAGTGTGCTGTGCTTGATGATGAACAGAAGCTAGAGTGCATCACAGTTGAGTAGGGTACTTCTCCTTCCTGTGCAATGCTCAACCATGCTAACACCATAGCAGCACTTCAAATGAAATGTGTGAAAGCACATTTGCAGCAGTATGAAAAGTAAAACTAATTGCAAGATAATTCCATGGAAACATCACCTCCTGCTTACACTTTCTCAGTGAGTTCTTCAGTGACCTTGCACTAGTTGGAATGACACAGTGGAATATAAAAAAAGCATATCTTGTTTCAGTAAAGTCACAGCAGGATGCTGAACTGAGACCTTATCATTGCTTAAAGGTCACAGGGTCCAGAGTTGATCTGCGTGAGACACAAGCTAAAACTTGGTGTGAAACTATGTCAAATAAAAGATTCAGATATTTTAAAAAAATATTTCCATTTAACAGACAGTATTGTCTGTGCTTGTCATGATATATCCCCACGTCTAAACATATAATCTTCTGAAAGGAGTGCAGAAAGCAGCTTTGATATTTAAGTTTTCCTCTGTTAATGGAAGAAATTGGCAAGCTAAACAAATGTATGTCATCATACATCAGATTGTCTAAAACATATTTCAAATTTGCATCAGTATAAAAGTGTAGAATTAAATGTTATTTCTGTAACCACTTAAAGTTACTCACTTGATTTACTTTATACATCAAACAAATTTAACTGTAAATACCTCACAGTACAGCACATTGGTGTATTTTATTGAAAAAAAACTGCTTGTCAACAGTCAAGCGTCGTACATTAACACAGAGGAAGGAAGCAAAGATCTGACAAAGAGACCACAGAGGTGATGCACAGCACCGCTGTTCTGCAGCATAGTTCCTCTCTGGATCAGCCTGCTCTGTAGTGCCTACTCAGCTTTCCCCTCCAGTGTTTACTGAACTGCAGTTTTCAAGTCTACACCCTCCTCCGCCTTCTCCCATACCTTATTTTCAGGTAATATTTGTGTGAATGTGTTCATTGTTGCTCACTGCAGGCTGCCTGTCCTGGGGCCACTCACAGTGTGTTCAAAGAGCTGCCAGCCACTTGCTGCATGTGCGCCAGGTTTCATTAAGAACTCTGGACCATCCTCTCAGTGTTTACCCTGTCAGTTAGGAACAGCATCCATCACAGTGACATGGTAGCACAGAGAAGACTGAATCTTTGGATTGGAGAATATAATGCTAGAGGTATCAAGGGCTTTTATATGAAGACATTAGGGTGATGCATAAAAAAACTTATGAATGATTGAACAGTCTATTTAAATGATCAGTGTACTTGTATAAATAGAAGCTGGAGAAGCTGAGTATTGGCACTGACTCGCTGCCATCTGCACCGACATGGAATCCATAATTGACAAACACATAAGCTAAATCCAGCAGATAACATAAATACACCCTCTATCATCTATCTAATACATTGTTGTTGCATCACCTTCCCTGCAAACCACTTTTTTTGTCAAAGGGGGACCCGAGTAGATTTAATCCTCTCTGTCTGTGACAATCAATAGGCAAAACAGATTTAAAATGTCACCAGGTCCAGTTCCCAGTGGGCTAAACCGGAACAGACACTTCATCCATCAATTATACATGATTACATAAAAAAAACATTAAACATTAAGAGAGCTGATGCAGTAGTAAGTGGATAATGTATAGCTTACTTTAGCTACAACAGCAAAAGGGTGGGCCATTAGACGTGTTGTTGTGCATACAGGTACCCTATGTGTAGAGCATGTAGAATGACAATAGGGATAATTTATAGTAGATGCCCACTTGAAACGAACAACCTTCGCCACTTCTCGCTTGCTTGTGTGCTCGTGTGTCTGCTTGCATGCTAAGTATTTTGCTTATCAACAGACGTGTTAATAACCTAAAACACTTCACATGACTCTGTATGAAGCAAGGTCTTCTCTAAACACATTTACACAAAATGCTGTTCTTTTAACTTCTGGATGCTTTTTTGATTACTTCACTGACCAGTATGGTGTCACCTGGAATCCCATAATGCCATGCAAAGCACTTTGCATGACAGTGGATGGTGCTGTGCTTACTGGGTCTTTACAGTAAAGCCCCATTAACTCTGCCACTGTGTGTCTCTCTGCCCAGTTGAACTCTTCTGCATAGCCTGCTCATGCCCATGTGTCATATGTGCAGTGATGCAGATAGCACTGGTACAGTATGTAGCACTTGAAGGAAAATAGGGCAGATTATGTATGGTGAAAAGATGTTAGGACCTTAACAGGCTCAGTATAGTAAAGCAAAAAAAAGATGTATTCCTATTCTTACAATTCTGAATTATTTATTAAACAGGCATTCAGACTTGCCAGGAAAGAGGACAGACAGTCCATTTAAACATTTTGGTACTTTAAAGTGCATGCTGGGTGTGGTTTGAAAGCCTGTCTAGGTTAACTTGATTTAGCCAATACCTAAGAAGTCAGCGTAAAACCATGGCCCACCCTAAAGCTCCTGAGTCTTGAAGTTCAAAAATCACATGCTAGTGCAGTGATATGAAGCCAGCATGAGGGGGGAAAAACACTTCCTAAAATCAGACAATTATTCTCGCCAAACTTAATTTCCTTTGTCTTTGCCTGTGTTGTGCAGAGAGAGCTGGACCCAGAAGAAGAGAAAGAGGGTTTCATATTTCTACTGCAGTGTGCCACTCAGTGTTCCTAGTTCACTGCAGCATGTTCTTTCCCTGCTGTGCTGCTATAGCAAAGGCTTCATTTGAGATTTACAGGCCCAGGTTGGCTCAATAGTCTCTAGACAATTAGCATGTAATACTATCCTTGTTCAATTTGTATTTCCAGATGGTCTGTAAACCTGATGTGTGATTGTACTTGATGATACTTCTGTAGCAGCTTCTGTAGGAATGTGTTGTTAGAAATTAATTAACCACACAAAATGAGTGTGCACAACAAATAGTGAACAATGACATGCAGGCTATGCTGCATATATAATACTGTATTATAACAACCGAGTAGTGAGAAATATGTTTCATGTGTTATTTATAGACAGAGGTTCTGGTCAAAACAAAATACTCAGTCATGTTTTCACCTTATTTCTTGAGGGTTTGAAAATCGATGGAATAATCAAATTCAAATGAGCGAATATTGCTTTATTATTTATTTATTATTTTACTTTTCAAAATTCATGTTTGTTTCCTGAGAAGAGAACATGACCAGACTGAGCTGAGCTGATCATGGCTCAATGTATTTGCAAAATAGATGGAGATATATAGAATGGCTATTACATGAAATTCTGTAGTATCAAAAACAGATCTAATGTATTTAAAATCCAGAGGATTATAACATTAATATGCTCTACATTAGATCTTTGCAGCTGAACAGTAACCTATATAGGGGCAGTCACAGAAGCTGATGATGGACACGGCTTAAGTTTAACTATAATATGTGGTAAATCTCTGCATGTAAAACAGCTTCAGCTGTCCTAGACTTTAATGATTCCTGACAGCAGAGCTCTGTTGTGCTTCTAACTTCTTTTAACTCTGGGAGGAGGATTTGTATCAGATGTTTGCTGTATAAATAGGCTATTTATGCAAATTGCTTTTTTCATCTGTTAACAGCCAATGACCTGCTCTGCTTCTGTAATCAAGGGCTCTCCACAACTTATCAGAGAGGAGACCATTTAAAGAGCCACAAACTGTCTTTCTGATGATGGCAGAGTAAAGTCAATGCGTATTTATAACTTTCATCCTTTGAAGAATGCCAGTGTTAAAGAAGAGATTTCATCTGCATCCTCTTTGTAGCACAGTGCAGAACAAGGTTAGATTAGCCTCTCTCTCACTCTCTCTGCCTGACTGAACTCCCATGTAGGATATCCCCGGCAGTTCTCGTCTGTTAGCCTGTCTCCCTCTTCCGCAGCCATCTGCTCAGGTCCGTGTGTGTTTTCTGCAGCTGCCAACATACTACACAGCACTGTGCTGTGCTTTCCAGGCCAGCACTGCCTGCCTGCTTGCATTGCTCACGTAAGCCTTTTCTCAAGAGGGAATTCACTCAGGCTGGGTGTAGGTGGATTTATGGATAGAGAGCATGAAGAGCAGCCTTGTGACTCAATTTTACATTTTGTTTGGAAGAGACTGAGGTGTATGAGACAAGCTTTACAGAAGCTTGTCTCATAGAGAGAGAAATGTGTATTTTTCATTACTTCAACTTCAACATGACATGACACCATCCATTTAGTCTTTTCTTACTGAGCACAACATCTGTCCTGCTATAATGTAATAAATCTATGTTTGAGTATTATCAATATTTGACACTTCGCATCATATTTTATTTTACATATATCACATTAATGCACATTTTAGATATGGGGCCCTTAAACAGAGGGCTACAATGACTCAATAATGATTATTATCATTATTGACAAATCTGATTGTCACTTTTTTGCTTTATCTATGAAATGGTGAAAAGAAACCCTGTTACAATTTCCCAGAATTCAAGGTCATGTCTTCAGACCAACAGTTCAAAACCCAAACATATTCAGTTTACTAACACTAAACTGATTTTAGACACACTTAATGGAAAAGTTGTGTATTATGTGTAAGATTTGTACTGAGTAGGACATGTGATATAATATCAGACTACTATTTGGAGATAATTTATTTAAATTTTATTGTGTAAACTAAAGTTGATAATAAGTTATTGCAGATTATATGTAAAACCTTTGAAATGTGTTTTTGTGATGTACATATTAAGGTAACCAATCAGGGTGCAATTAACTAAAGCTGTTGTTTTTCTGAGCAGGCACATCCTTTAACATCTGAAAAGTTAAATGTGATTATATGATTATTTAGAAAAAGTTTGTGTAAACCAGATGACGGTTTGTTTATGCTGATGAGTTATTGCAAAAATTGTTCTTGTTAAAAGTTGGATACTAAGTATTAAAATATTCCAATACATTAATTCACAAAAATAACATTTAACAATAATATTTGGAAAAGGGCTGCAGTCTTGCAAGTTATTGGATATCGAATGTGAAATGTGTGCTTCTTAGCAGACAAAATACAGTATTTGTATTTATTTATTTATTATTGTTTGTTTTTATTTAGGCTAATAAATAAAACAGTTCACAATCCTGTGTGGTGTATATCAGTGACACAGTTTGAAATGACGTGTCGGCGTACACTTTTAAGACACGTAACTCTGGCTGCTTCAGGCCGTGTTCAGATCAACAATAACACTGCTTCAGAAACGCCAAAAACAGACTGCGTTGGTGTGGGCGTGTTGCTACTTGCTACAGGGTGAGCTATCAGTGAGAAGGTAGAATTCACATCAGGAAGTCCATTAAAAAAGCTTAAAAGATACCTAGACATTGACTACAAAATATTGTACTTCAAGTTAAAGTAAAGTGGTGATGGCAATGTTATGTGTTGTGATAGTAGAGGTCATAAACACGGTATTGAGTCTCTCACCTTGTGTTCAGAATTTTTCTTTATGGTTGGACACAGGAAAGAGGGCAGTTGTACTCAACTCCTTTCACTCCTCAGTTTCCTTCCTGTCCTGCTGTCTACAGTTTTAATCTGCAAAGTGCACCTTGGACCATTAGTGCAGTAAATCTGAGCCCTCTAACTTGAGCCAGGACCAGTCTGTAGTGTACCGCATTGCTGCAGTCAGCAGCAGCAGCATCCTCTCAAACTGCAGCTCACTACAGGGATCTCAGCAAGACTGGTGCATTGCTCTTCAATATGCTACAGTCAGTGATCAGGTGTAAACACAAATGTTTTGTGCAGCATCTAAATAGGTTAAAACAGCTGATAACCTACTAAATTTAACTGCAGGAGTAGCCACTGGAGCCCAGAGGCCCCATGTGGTGGTTTTGCCTAATTTATGCAAACGTGTGCTAATTGGACCGGTCAGGTTCCACTCTAAATATGTCTCACTGTAGGATTTTAGTATTGTTATGTAATGAGGCTGGTATTTGCCATATGTTAAAAATTGGGGTGTAAACCAATTACTGAAGTTTGTGTGACCCATATTGATCAAACTAGTGTATTTCATGTCCTCAGACTGTAACATGTGAGTGTAAAATCATTGGCATCTGTTTCAGTTGGTATCATGGTCTTTTTTTGTTTGTAAAACCTGACTGATTCTCTCATTTCTCTGCTTTTATTTTTGTTTATATTTTAGGTGATTTTGACAGCAGTGGTAATAAATCTATGGCTCTGTGTGAGTCACTTAGTTACTGTTCCTAGTCTTACATCTTGGAAAGTCTTGTCGCCAAATGTAGTTGAAGGAATTTAAGTGGAAATTTAGTTCACAGTGAATAAACGGTTTGCTGTTGTTTCTAAGCAATTTGCAGAAAAAAGATTTCTTGTTTATTTTACTAAAGCTCCATATGTTAACAAATACATGTGACCTCCCTTACTGAGAGTAGCTCTTTGCCCTGAACATGTGCTTGCTCCCCTGTGCTTGTTCTGGGCAACTACATTGTTCTCAGGTGCAAAAGTTGACTTTCTGCACCTGCTCATGCTTGTATCATGGCACAATGCTAGTTTCAAAAACAAAAATAGTTTAGAGAAAATATCCCATCACATTTTCTTCAATGTATTGATCAATGCATTGTGATATCAAATATTTTGCTTTCTCTAATTACCAATCTTAAAGATACAGTTAAATAAGTATTGTTTATGCTGTACTATCAGCAAATGGCTGTAAAAAGTCATTCTTTTTCATGTATTGCCATGCCTTTTTTATCCATCAAGGTCATGCTATCATCATCACCTGACAGCGGGGATGACCTGTGTCCCATTGTGGCATGATTGAAATGAATGGGCAGCGAGCGTTAAATGAGTCCTTGGGAACATGGGACATATTCGCTTCTTGGGAAATTGATGGCAGGGGAAAGTCACCTTACTGTTATCATCATTGTGATGTCAGTTACGACCCATGACTCACGTGAGTGCAGTCACTGGTGAAATAGGGTAGCACGGGCTGCTCAGCTCACAGCTTTGTCAGGGTCACATAGATGCCACTCTCTCTGCTGCTTCCTCATTTTTATTACTACAGTAAACAAAGATAAAACGCCTTGTTTACTGCTCCCGTGCTTTCCAGGCCACGGTGTTGACTTGAAATGCTCTGAAGAGGTGTTTAAAATGTGTGTCAATAGCATCTGTGTATACCTAACCACCCACCTTACTCTCATTGATGCCCAGCTCTCCTGCAGTAGTCTTTTCTATAGCAGTGGCCTGCTTTTTAGGCAGACACTGAATTATTGAAATGAAGTCCTAGCTTTAAACAGTGGGTTGGCCATGGTTTGCTGTTGCACATGCATATACAGAGTGTGCAGTATAAAGAGGTTCATTGGAAAGGATATTTATTTATATTGGTGTTTGCTGCCTGTTGTCTCTCCAGCTATAAATTGCGTTTTACTGTAGTATTTTCTATGTTGTGATGTATGATGATGATGATAATGGTTATCCTCCTGTCTGAAAAGGTAGTTTATGATGATATTATTCTATATTGGTATTGTAAATGTTAAAATCACTTAGCTCACAAGCTGCAACTACAGAGACATTGGTCTAATTCTGCTCATGTTGGCAGAATGAGTGCATGACTCCATCTAGTGGTATAGGCATGTAGAAGCTCTATTGAAAAGATGTATGGCAGAAAACCTCACTTTAACCCTCTCCTGGTTTTGAACCTTGAGGTTTTCTAACATATTTCTATATACAGTATAAGTGCAGTTGGAAATGACCAAGTAAACAAAGACCAGAAGGCCCTATAATAAATTTCAGTACTGGGTGACTAGAAGCTTAAAACATGATCTAGATTGATGCCTTGATTAAAATCACCAGACACTTGATGCGTCAGATGATTATGATGGCTCAACATAGAGTCTGACATATTGTTTTATCTGAACTGAAGCATGGCTGTGGGTCTGTGAACTACTCATTTGTCCTTTTGTCTCTGAAGACCATCTGAAAATGATGTTTATCTGGCTGAGTGGGAGAATTAAGTGTGTGTGTGTGTGTGTGTGTGTGTGTGTGTGTGTGTGTGTGTGTGTATATATATGTGTGTGTGCCAGCTAACAGTCATACAATGACGACTGAAAAAGGAGGCCATTGTACTGTAAT
>OMLM01007621.1:0-15201 GCA_900302695.1 Helostoma temminkii | reverse complement strand
TTTTGTCTCTGAAGACCATCTGAAAATGATGTTTATCTGGCTGAGTGGGAGAATTAAGTGTGTGTGTGTGTGTGTGTGTGTGTGTGTGTGTGTCTACAGATTTTTTGTGTTGGGAGGGAAATTTAAAACCCTCTTCCTGACTCTGTCTCTCTCTCCTTCCCAGAGGCTGATCAGTGATAGACTGTACCCTCTGGTCCCAGTCACAGTACACCATCCCTGGCAGGCTGGCCATACCCCCTCCCTCCTGCCTCCATGTATCCTGAATCTACAACAGACTCCCCTGCACGCCTCTCCCTTCGACAGACAGGCTCACCTGGCATGATCTACAGGTGAGTTGATGGATGTTTATTGTATGCACAGATGGAACACATTTTTGTACATTTGCATCTTCACGTATGCCCAGTTATCAAAGTGTCAACTCGCTGTTAAGCTTTTGACATTTGTACTGATCTGAAACATTGAGCACCAACTTAAGGGTGTACACTTTAGCTGATATTAGACACATTAAGGTTACATATATGAAATAAGTTGTGATCTCAGCAAATTAAAACATGTATTTATACACTGTAGAACATTGATTTTAACCTGGCCCATCTTTAAAGGCTCTGTAACTAATTTGAGATGGCTTCCTTTGAACAAACACAAGCACAAGACTATCAGTGCATTTATATGCACTTAAGTAACCAGGTTAAAGTCAGCTGTCCCGAGTAAGCTGATTTCTTAACTGACTACTGGGCCATGTGTATGCAAAACTGGGTCTCTAATTAGCTTTTTACAGGAGCGCGTGTGCATAACAAAGGCTGCAGACAACCCTCTACCATGATCACCAGAGAGGGGCAGCAGAATTAATAGAGAAAATCAATACATGGAAAGCAAACCACAGCTTTGCTCCTTGCCCCTCGTGTTCTTCTGCAACTATGTCACTTACCATGCATGCCTGCACAGCCAGTCACCTGTGTCTGGTGCAAACTGTGGCAGCTGTCCAAACAACAATTTCCCCAAGGGGATCAATAAAGTTTGCCATCAGCATTGTTTCTACAGGATGTGTGCTTTGTCGTGTCTGTAGCTTAGCTATTTCAAGACTGCGATGGGATTTTTCTTCATCAGAATTCACACTTTGACCTGCTGTTTTTATAAGCTTCACTAGTTGTGGTTTGCCAGCCTGTAGCAACAACAATGGTCCGTTTGCACTGGAATACAAACAGAAGGTCTCTACAGTATGTAACCCAAAAATGAACTTAAACAGCTCAGAGACATCATGTGTAGTACTGCATATTAGTTGTAGGGCGTTTAATTATGCCTCAAATTATTTACACAGCACCAAAAAAAGTTCTCCTAAAGGTGTTCAGTGTTTGTTTTTCACATGTAGAGACACCCTGGTATATATTGCTTTTAGAACAGTAATGGTGGATGAAACTGTGATGTGCTTTGCCTCAGTTGGAGGAGAAATGGGAAGAGTCTAATGTACATGGGAGATTCCCTCACAAGAAAAAACACCAGGACTTCAAGAATAAGTACACAAACAGTCTACATTGTGATTCATGCATGTTCCCTGGCGTTTATATGTACATTATCCTATTGAAATCTATCCTAATGAAGACTTGATGAAGACACTAGCAGATCTGCTGACAGATATAACAAAATTATCACTTTTCATTTGCCTGATTATGTGATGTGTTTCCTTGGTGGGGGCAGCAGTATGGACAGCCTTTGCTTAGTTGTACAGATAACCTTGGACTCTGTTTCACCACATAGTGGCGCCAAAGACTCATCAGCTTCCTATCATCAAACATTTGCGTTTCACATTGCCTTAATTATAGCCAGATGGGGTTTTGTGATACTTTATTAAAGAACTTAGATTCTGTCTTTAGTTACATTGAGACATTGTATAGGAGGTTGTTGCCAGCGCCCTTTATTTTTAGAACATCAGATGTAGTGGGGTGTAGCTTCCTTTGAGGTGGCAAAAATATAGTTGTAAGTCCCATATACAGAAAAATGCTAAGTTGGTACAGTCATTTTGGACATTTGTATTGTTAGTTAGTTGTTGCAAAAACTATTACCTATTATTACTATTATACATTACCTGGAAGTAACTGAAAGACATCTTTGGAAAGTCAGAATAAGGACAGTAAAAATTTTCAAGTGTTAAAGTTTTGGATTTGTGCAAATACTATTTTACTCTAATGCAGTATTTCTGTTTCCTCCTACTGTTTCCTTCTGCACAGTTTGCTCCGTCTTTGGCCCAGCCAGCATTTGCATTTTTGCCACTGCTAACTTCTTCCTTTTCTGCTTTCATTAACCAAAGTTTTCCTTTCTCCTCCTTTCTCCTGTTGTCTTCAGCGCTCGTTATGGGAGCCCCAAACGACAGCTGCAGTTTTACAGGTACTTGTCTGTCACTGTTGTCACAAAGCAGTGTTACCTTTGCATTTGCTTTATGTTTGTGCGGTGAGTACTTATTTCTGTAGTGTATGCAGTGTGTATTTATATTACATTTTGTGTTTTATTATATTCACTATAAAAACCTTGCTGAAGATAATTGCTGTTCTGTCATATAAACCCATATATCCATTAGTAAACCTCTGCAGCATAGATAACACTTATCATCTACTGTTCAGCTGGCAAAGCACTATCCAGCTAAAACCTGATAGGAGTGATGATAGATTTTCTTGCAGGGTTGTCTCACAAAACCTTTGAATCAACAATAACTGTCTGAGTTTGTTTTCTTTTTTTCTTAGCACACACTTGAAACACAGCTGTGTCCTTGACTTGATTACTTGATTAAGAATTTCAATTTCCTGTACTAAACTGCTCCTTTTTGCCTCTTGGGAGTTCACGCCATATTTTATAACTGGGTTTAGCGTACTCTTAGAGTAGGGTAGCTGCTGCTCACTCCTACAGTAGCGTGCTTTTATATGGTCAGTCTTTCTGCTGCTTTAGGGTAGGATCATGTTTTACGGTCTCAAATTAGGTCTTATTCTGCTGATTCAGTTTTTAAAACTCCTGACTTTGTGGGTGTGCTTGTAATGAGCTCACTATCGGATTTTTATCTTGGCGCCTTGCATATTTCTGTCCTTTTAAAGTGCAAACCACCCCACTGTCTTCTGCACTGGCATGCATGAGAGCTCAATTAAGCCCCTTTCTGCTGTCTGTCACTCTGATTGACTGATGCTGGGAAGGGAAGTTTTATTCTTTTCAGTCATCCCAACATTTTAAGATACAGACTGTAATCCTGCAGCAGCGATGGCTGCCGGGGTGCAAATGACTATGAACATCTAGTACTACTTTGTCAATAAAGTATAGAATTTTTTGTTGTGTTTTCTATATCTTTATTCTCGAGCATGGTTGCATGTTCATGCTCTTTTGTATCTAAAGTATGATTCCACCAGAAATATTATACATCAGCCGTTTAGTTCTGTATGCTCCCAGTATTTCATATATTTCCAGCTTGTGCTATCAATAAAGTATTTCACATTTTTCAGGAGACTTAGCACTTTACTTATAGTGAAGATTGTTCATGTCAGATGTATGTCCTATTTAAAAATTTGAATGTACAAGAAGGATGCATTGCAGGTGTTGCAGGCAACAGTACATACAGTTTAGCAGTGTTATGGCTTATGTGTGAAGTTGATTTTCAGTTTATTGAATAAAGTGATTTCAAGTAAAAATTGTTGTAAGGTCCTGGGTTCAATTCCTGGGGTCGGCCAGGGTCTTTCTGTGTGGAGTTTGCATGTTCTCCCCGTTTGCGTGGGTTCTCTCCGGACACTCCGGCTTCATCCCACAGTCCAAAGACATGCAGTCAGGTTAACTGGTTACTCTAAATTGTCCGTAGGTGTGGGTGAGAGTGTGAATAGTTGTTCGTCTATATGTGGCCCTGCGATGGACTGGCAACCTCTCACCCCATGACAGCTGGGATAGGCTCCAGCACACCCGCGACCCCTACGGGGAATGAGCGGTTCAGAAGATGAATGAATGAATGAATGAATAAAATAAAAAAAATAAAAATTGTTGTACCACTCATATTTAAGGTTGGCTTTGCTTGGATACTCTCCCACTAGGAAACAAATGCAGTGTCTAGGTAGGGCTGGAAGTTAAACTGTAACATCTCACTAAAACCTGCAGTTCTAATGACCAACTTATTGCCGTAGTTGATGTGCCAGTTGAGAACTGGCAGCCTATTAAAATGCACCTGCTACTGTCATAATTTTGTCACGTCATACAAAAGGGTTGTTTAAGTAAAACATATTTACTGTAGTACAGGAGGGTGTCATATATCATCGCTGTCATTAGTAGCATCATTAGTCTCATATGTTTTAAACTGTGGACAGATAGAGGAGCTCATTGATAGGAAGATTGTCCTGTCCAGATGGTACAGATAACATGGTATCTGTTGGGCAATATATCAAACTCATTATACACACAAAGTGAAGGTGGCAGTGTTTCAAAAACCTTCATCTAGATCTGGGCTACATAAATTATGTCATTAGGACAATAACTCTTGATCTGTTTTTTATTTTGGCGTGTAGTCAGGAACAACCTAACACACCCCTCTATATTAATAGTAGAGGCTACATTATCTACTGGTATGCTCTTTACTGATTTTAGACATTGATATTTATTTTTGTATTGTTTAATATGAAATCAGTGACATTGTATAGCTTTATATAAATTATACACATTATCCCTTAGAGTTTCATTTATTATCAGAAATTAATTTGAACTTCCGTCTAAGTACATAGGGTGCTCTCATCGTTTTTCATTTCTGTGTTTAGGGTCATTACTATATGACACACGCTGATCCTGACCTTGAGTACAAGGTACATGTTTAACTGATGTAGCTTAGAGAGTACTTGAACATGCTTTAGTCTTTGTGTGTGTGTAAATGTACAATATGTTTGTTTGACACTATAAACTTCATGTACTCACGACTCTCCAGTGCTCATTACTGTCCAGCTCTTAGTATTCTTTCCTGTGGAACAACAATCAGAGGCTTTTAGTGCAAAAGCTTTGGTGAATAATTCAAGGCTGATATTATTTGCTGCGCTTAGCAGAAACAAGACAGCCCACTAAACGACATAAATGGATTTCTTCCATGAGATCTCACAGAGAGGGGAGGAGGAGAGGTGTTGGTTGTGATGATACAGTATGGTCCAAGTGGTGAGGGGAGGGATGCACTCTCGTATACACTAATTGGTTTAGATGTTTCCTAGTAAGACACTCCCAGTTTGGGTGGACCCGCTTCATTGCTGTCTGCAGTGTGTTTATAAGAGCAGACTAGCACCCCACAATCTTGCTCATGAGCCGACCCCCAAGAAATCAGGTGAGTTTGAGGAAAGATTTGCACACATGACCACATAAGGAGTGTGTGTTCGTTTCTGTGTGTATGTTTTTAAGTGTGAGTGAAGCGTTTGTGTGTGTGTGAGAGTGTTTATGCATGCTGCCTAGCTTGAAATCTCCTCCTTTTAGGTGTTATGTCTTCATGTGACGAAACCTATTTGGGAAAAGCTGTTTCGTAAAACTTTAAGATTTAAAATTGATAGTGAGTTAGGGAGAGACGCGAGTCGTGCCGTGCTGTGATGGCACCAATGGTTTGGAGACAATTTTTATTCCATATGTGATTATTGATATTGGTGTTATTTACAGTCTGTGCACTGTAATCAACGTGTATTTTTATTTTTTTTTCTAACTTATTACAAACTCTAATGCTAAGTAAAAGCTTGATGTCATTGCTGGAAGGTCCTGTTATGTCTGCAGACATGGAAAGTGCTGTTCAGATGTTGTTTTTCAAAGGATCGGTACAGTTTCGACCTAATCAGCACTACAGTATTACAATGCAATATTATAATTTTTATTTAGTGTATATATTTTTTTGTTTCTCTCGGATGGTTACAAAGAAGGCATTGTACATTACAAGTAATTCATGTTGACAATGCAGATAAAATGTTGTTTTAAGTTACATTTCAAGTAAATTCAGATTGATAAAAGTTTTTGTGTGTCATATTAATATTTGAATATGAATAAAAAAGCTAATTAACACATATTCTTAAAAATATTGAATATGCTGCAGGCAGATATGACTCATTATCCTTGATGATAAATTTTATTTATATGTAAAGGAATCGTTACACTGCTCTGTACTTTTTCTGTATGTTATATTCAGTGTGTGTATTTAAATAATATTTTTCTACACATCAGAGAATTATATATTGGTGATATTTTATTATAATATCACTGCCTCAATGCTTTTCATTGCTTTTATCAGGAAGGAAACTTTGTGTCAGTGTTCAGTGTATGGCATTAGGCTGCATTCTGGTACTGATGTTGGAACTGACACAGTGCTGCCCTCAACTGATTAAATTCAGTACAGCATTGTTTTTATAGAGAAATAAAACTTCAGCAAAAAAAGTTCATTTCAACGGAAGAAGTAGTCATAGTTTTTTGTGTTTTTTGCACAAGCCTCACAGCTTGTAAAGATCTCTAACCAGAAATACCATATTATGCAGTTGTTTTGAGACTCAAGCCCTTTAATACCTTTTTTGTAAAATTCACAGTTAATGGTGGATTGCTGTCAGAAACATTGTCTTGGCTGTCTCTGATTTATTTCTGTTAGAATCAGAACTGAGACCAGGAACAATGCCCCTCCGTTGATTGATGCATGTTTGAATGTTTCCCCTTTGCAGATAGCATGTGCCCTTTTTGATCCTGCTCCTTAATCACCTGAATGCTCCCTATCAGTGTAATCCTGCCACCCTGTACCTGTCAGGGGAGGGTGGTGCTGGGCCTTGTTGTGCGACTCTGATTACAGGATGCATGGCTGTGTGCTGCCCCAAGCAGGAGAGCTGTGTTTTTTTTATGGGAGCAGGTGCTATTTAAGGAGGTAGCTGTGCCCTGCTGGCTCCTCGCTCGGTCAGTTTCCCTACTTTATTCTTCACTGCACGGATCTTATCAGCCTCCCAAGGAGGAGGAGAAGAAAAAGAAGAAGGGGAGGGTAGGGGAGGGGGCATGTTTGCGGGAGGGTACGCCGGTGGCCCCCGGGGGCCTCCTGGCAGGCGCCAGTCTAGTTACTGTCCTCCTGAAAACCTGCAGATCCCCAAACCGGCAGCGCCAGGTAGCGGTGTTCGGAAAAGCAGCAGCAGTGGCAGCGGCAAGATGTTGTCTATGTCATACAGCGAAAGCATCCGGAGCGGGATCAACCGCTACCACTCGGACCAGGGGCTGAATCAGCCACCATCGAGGCCTACAGACCAAGCTGAGCTGCAAAGACTCCGGGAACAGAGAGTTGCCGCTCAGATTAAGAACATGGAAGACTTCTTGAAGATGAACGGCCTGGCTCTGGAGGAGTGTGTGTCCTATCAGACAGGCATGAAGTACAGGTAAGAGAGAGGAGCAGCTAACCTGGGACTCAGATAGTGAGACCTGGAGAGTGATGGGTGTTGAGAATCAGCAGGTGAGTGTAGCTTTGTGGCTGAGGGAGGTGAGGCATTTGAGGTGCCACTGAACAGGTGTGAGCGAATGTATAGTTGTTTTTGTGCTGGCCAGAAAATTCACTATTGTGTACATGTGCTGTTGATTTTATTTAGATAAATTATGCGATCAGAAACACAATGATTTACAAACCAGTGTTTCATCTCTAGTTTGTTAATAGCTGATATAATCTTGCACTGTCCTCTGGTCAGACTGCGCTCAAAGGTACTGGGGCTCAGGTTTTATTTTAATCATCTAGGTCGATGGCATATTTGCCCACCTACATGGGAAGGGCAGACTGCTCCGTAAGGAGTTACCTGGCCCCTTAAAATCTCACTCAGGCTTGTTTCCTTTCCCCTGGATCATGGAGATAGTCTTCGTTCTTCTCCAGCTTTGCTTTCCGCTGTGCTTTATAGATTATTTTGTCCTGTAAATGGAAACATAAGTAACTTGAAGTGTTTACTTACCTATAGCAATATTGGATCAGATATTGTGTATGATTTTGGTGCTCATACTGGTATCTTGCAGTTGAAGGGATAATTAGCACAGAATGCCTTCTTAACCAGTGAAAACAATTTGTTGCCAAATTTGGTGATTTTCTTTTCTTCTTTTTTCAATGTCTCAGATAATCTGATAAAGTGTTCACATTAGGTGATCAGGATTTTTTTCTTCTTCTTAAAAAGTCCATGTTTTGAGTGCACAACATGGACAAGGATTTCACATTATCTATACTGTGTCAAAAATAATGTGATGTCTCAATTTGATGTTCTACCAATGACTAGATAATTATTTTATATGAGGAAATTCATTGATGTTTCAGTAATGCCCTCTAAGTTGGAGCAAGAGAAGAGAAAATGAAGCATTCACTTACTTAATATGTGACATCAACCCAATAAGAGGAAACCAAACAGGCTATTTTATGGACTGTTGCTGTTCAAAGGATTGAGTTGGGTATCAGGCTCAGCAGCTGCTGTGTTGGCTAATAAGGCCTGGTAAGCTTATGTTGTTATTGTTGTGGACATGGATCGCTTTCATCACATGCAGGCATGGCTGCTGTTCTTTTTGACTGACACCGGTGACCAAAACACCGGTATGGTTGACTGCTGTTACCATGTCTTGAGTGACCAATTTTTAGTGTCGTCTGCAGGCAGTGTTGTATTTCACTGCTGATGGCATGTTGCCTTGCCCATAGTTATCTTGGCGGTGTGTAAAGCTCAGTCACTGGATCATGACGAGACAGAGAGCATCTTTGAATGTTGAAATGGATTTTAAAATAACCTCAGAGCCTTCTACAGCAACTGTTAATACTGGTTACATATTATAAACACTACGGCTGTTTGTCTTTGAGCAGAATAAACTAAAAGATTATGATCAATGAAGTGAGTCTATTAACAAACACTGTTGCATAAAAGCATTGGTACTGGTCTCCCACAGGAGAGTGATCTAACCTGCTGTAGCAGAGAAATGCTCTTCCAGGGATTCTGCTGTTTCTTGTATCTTGATCACTTGCAATGCTGTAATTAGGGTTGCAATTGGGTCAGCAAGTACATGCAACCTCTGACTCAAACTCATCATTATTTCAGGTGTGTAGTCAGGAATACAGGCCAGCATTAATGCTAAGCTGCATTTAACCATTCTTTTCAGTACCATTTATCTTATTCAAGAAATGTAACCACAAAGGTTACATTGTCCCTCTTTTATTTTTCTTTTGCATTCCAGCTTGCTCACTGCTCTTCACACATGTGGAGACAGTGTTTTAGCAAATGACAGCACATAGACAAGGATGAAATACTCAGTGCTACGAGGGGACTACAAGAAAGGCATGGCATTTATTTTCCTGGCTTTAAATCAACAGAATTATTGGTACTTCGATAAACATAAATATGATGACTGGTCTTTCTGCTAATGCTCAAATACTGGTCAGTGTGAATGACTAGTATTACTGTTAGTACTAAGCCACCTTCATCTGGAAGTATCCTTATTCTTGGTCATTTGAGTTTTACAGTTGTGGTCATTATTGTGTTTATTACTACTCAGCAAGCCTCTTGGGATATGAGGAAAACTTTCCTGGTGTCCACGACGTGTGAGTGCCAGAAGCAGGCAGCAGGCAAAGGAGCCAGCTTGAGTTCCATGGATTGAGAGGGAAAACTTTGTGTCTCCTGTTATATGGGCAATATGGAGGATGACTGAGGAAGAATAGCTTTAAGGACACTAATGGACTTGGTAATGACCTCCACTTATGTGTTCATACATGCAAAGCGAAACCTTATGTATATAAACTATTAACCTCACAGTGAAAAGCTTTGAAGAACAGGTGGACACATTTTATCTTTAATCTTAAAGTTTGAGTAATATCTGGATGCCAGTGGGTAGACAGTTTTTTCTTTTAGTCCAGTGTTTTAGTGTAGATGAACTATCAGGTTATCACCAGTAGGGGTCAGAAGAATGTAAACGCTGATACATGTAAGTCAATAACTGATCACATGCTCATAATAAGCATGTTTATACACGCACATTTATATATGCAGTAAACATATCTGATGATTATCTAATAGTTAATCTGACAAATGATGAACAGACAAATAATTTCAGCTCTAACAAAACAATTATTTGTTCTTTCAGATTTTCCCCACAAAATCAATACAAAAACAAACAGCAAATACTGATATTGGGAATATATCTCCCAATAAATAACTGAATAGATAACAAATAGATTTGTTGAACAGTTCTGTAAAACAAGCCGTAGAATGTGCAGTATGTGACACTTGGTGAGTCAGAATGTGATCTATGTAATCGTCAGTAACATCTGCTCTCCGCTAGATGGTGCAGGTGTTGCACGCTTCTCTTTCCTCACACTGCACTCAGTGCCATAATGAACAGTGCATCACTTCGACCACTCCTACACTGTTTGACATCCTGTCTCCCCAACTACTGAGCATCATGTTCAGATGATTTTAATATCCATCAGTATCTCTTGAGCATTGTTTAGAAACTTGAAAACTTGAGCATGACCTGACTAAAGCAATATAAAGTAGTAGCCCGTCATGAGGTGGCAGCATGGAGAAAGTCTCTGCTTCAGTGCTCATTTTAACATGTGTTCTCACTGTCCTCACATATCTTTTTATTTCTAGCTCTCACACACACTTATTTTCTGTGTGCACATACAGATCGTTTGGCAAACTCATAAAGCTGAACTGAGCATCTCTGAACTTATTGTTTCTAAATCTCAGCAGTACTGCAGCATGTGTGTGAGCTCGGGCAACTGTGACGTTTTCCTTCAGGCAATCCCCTACTCAGGAGCTAAATTTAGCAACATACTCGTATCCACAGCTGCAGCTGGATACAGCTGAGTGGCTGCAGCCTAACCTATTCTTCTACTATATTACCTAAAGCCTACTGCCTCACATTATTCCTGCTTTGATGAGAGCTGCAGAAATGGTTGTACTTTATCCTTGTCCCAGGAGTGGAAGATTATGTTTAGGTATTTGGAGTAATATAGATTTGGTTTCCAGTGGTGACCTCTCCAGTTCCTGTTTGAGCTATCTCTGGCTGGCCCAGTGTGACAGCTTGTCAAAGTGTTCTAGTCAGAAATGGAGTGTGGGCACAAGAGGTGCGAATGCCAGCGATTACACAATTCAGTTTTGTTTTAGTTGTTGTATTTTTCAGTATCTTATTTTAGCATCTATACTAGATGTTCTCATGAAAACATTTTATGGGTCTGAACATAATATTTGAGATTACTCTATGCATCAGTTTCCATCTTTAATTTGTACCACAGATGTATACCAATATACCAAGATGATTATGGCATGAAATGTCATTGGTCATTGGTAGTATCCTGACTTACAATAGTGCAAAATAAATTATTCTTCGTAAGCCTTTGTACTATGGTCATCACTATGATTCATGCCAAGAATTACAGTCTAGTATGCTTTGCCTTTGTTTGACACAAATCAAATAAATTACTGAGAAGCAGTAGTTTGCTTGCAAGTAAAGCTTCTCCCACTGATACAATTTCTGTTATAATAAAAGTCACATGTGTTGGATTGTGGTATGTGCAATGATTATATCCAAGATGATAATTTGTATTTATTTAGCTTGTTTGTTGTTGATCATTCTCTTTGTATAATACTATTGACTTGATCCTGCTTGCTGCAAGAATAGCCTAGGAACAGGTATTTTTTATTAAGCATGACTGATCATGCTTAACGCCTTTATTAACTTTCATGACTTTCTGACATAACCATGTGTTTTATTTATGTCTTAACTTGTTTGTGTGTGTCTGTCTGTGGTAGCTGCAGGGGGATCACTCTCTGTATTGTGTTTGAACAGTGCAGTAGTTACAGGAGGAAGGAGGCTCTCTCTACTATCCTCAGCCTTTTTATCTGCTCAAGCTTAAGAGCAGTGCTACTGTCGCTTTGCATTTCATAAAAGTTGTTACTTAACATCCAGCACGTATCTCAGAAAATGTCAGGCTCCATCTCTGAATTAAATGTGGCATTTTGTATGTTTAAAAGTTCTCCTAGGGCCATGTCTATTGCTTTGTCTCTCTCTTGAACTTCTCATTAAACACCAGAATGTGCTGTGTCAGCGTGAAATTTGTTATTTATGGTGTTTCTATAGTAAGTGTATGTTTAGTTGTAGTTACAGTTGCATTTTCTACAAAGTGAGGAGTTATTTTGGCCATAACGGCAAAGGATTTGTTAAGAACACATGTTAAAATGTTTATTGATACATTTCAAAGTGTTTGTTCACTTGCCATCTTACTATACTAAATATCAGTCATTTCTGCAAATATTGTTCACTTTAGTACTTTTTCTGTATTACACATAAGGATGCAAATTATTGCCAATTTCAATCATTTAAATTAATGCTTTATTGAATATAGTTGTCTTTTTCCGTGATAAAACTATTTACCCGCTGATTACCACTTTCTGATTTTGTATTTGCTTCTAAGCTTCTAAGTCCTTCTTAGAGACCTTACATTATGTCAAACTACACATGTGGGACATACTATATCAGAAATACTACAAGTCTGAAGTATTGTATCCTACAACATTATCACATAAAGATAAAACAGGTTACACCAGTCTCCCCAAAACGGATTTCGACTTTACTGGTTTGTGCCCACACCTTTTCTACATGTTGGGAGTGATGAATCTGTTAGTCTGGATGCAACCAACAGTCCAGGAAATCTTTGCTGATCTTTCTTGTAACCAGTAAAGTGCTTCTGTACTCAAAGAAGAGGGTGTTGCTTAAATAGTTAATCACTTTTGTGTCAACTAGAGCACTCCTTGTCCACAACATTAGTTTCTTCTTCTTCTTGTTCCGTCTTCTTTGTCTTCTCCTTCTTTGTCTTGTGGCTGCTCCCTTTAGGGGTCACTACAGTGAATCATCCTTCTCCATCTCACTCTGGTGTTCAGAACATTAAAAGATAGCTATATTAATACTCTCTGTTATCAGACATTCAGCTTCTGGACTGCTCGGTCTGTCCCATATAATATTATTATTGTACATATCACTGGAATTTCCTCTCATGATAAAACTTTTTCATTTTGCCATACTAAATTCTGAAAAACGTCAGAAGCCATTGAAACTGCTTGGCAACAAACCAGATATGAATCAAATGTGACACAAACCCAAAGTCAGTCCACCATGTTAAACACCACAATATGAGGAAGAGATCATGGAAGACTACCATCACAACAAATATCTTTGATTTGTCTGCCAGTGCTGCTCCCTATGGTATAAGAAGTAAATACTGGTATAGACTGATAGAGGTGGCGGCATTTTGCTGTGCCAAAGATGCATATGAAGCTTATCCATTACCCTAGATACAATATGTTGTAAAGAAAATATTTAATTGATTATATACTGTAGAGCCTGAGCACAGGATGTCAGGGCACCAAAAGCAGTGAGATGTGTGTAGTAGAGAGTATTTCTGCCTATCAACACTTATCTGTTTGAACTTTCCCTTAGGTCTGACAAATGCACGCAGGCAGGATCTTCCTTTGAACAGAAAAGATTATTCTACTCTCTCTACGTGTTCTCTCTTTCTTCATAGTAGTAAGCGTGTTCCCTGACACTAACTCAGTGTAAGCACATCTTTCTGAAATTCCTACAATACCAATATGAAAAATGCTAATTTGCTTTGTATAGCCATAATTTTTCTACATTTAAAAACATGTAGTGTATTTTAGCAAAAAGCCAAAAGGCATTATTATGACTTTATATTACATAAGAACAGGGTTTCCCTGGTCTCTCTTTTTTTTTATTGCCTCAGCTCTTCTCTATGTTAGATGTGTCAGCGGGGACAGCTGAAACGATAACTCCTCCTGAGCCCTGCTGTCTGCAGGGAGTCTGTCATGTTCATTGGAGAAGTAAGAATTATAGCACTCATTGCTCACAGATGTGCCCAGTGTCTCTTTTCACTCTTCAATTTTCTCAGGAATTCCCATAATTACTGAAATAGTATTTCACTAAACCAGATTTTCTTGATTGTAAATGTATTTGTACAACAGCTGTGCAAAACCCCCCCGTGGCTCTTTGTTACAGTTAAAATTATTCATTTGGCAAAGAAATGGAGTACTTTTTGAGTGATGTACAGAAGCTAACCTATATATATATATAACCTATAGACAACCTATAAACAGGAATATATATGTTTGTGTCACTGTCATTATAGTGATAAAACAGTCAGCCAGTAGAAATGCTTAGACACAGCCTCAAGATGCATTAAGCTGCTAGAAAAGCATTACCACATCTGTCAATCACACACTATCAGTCTTTCTGAATTCACATTGCTTTTCATTAACTCTCTAAAGCCCTTTCATCTACTCACTTACACACACACACACTCTGTCTTCCTCCTCCCCACTCTTCATCACAGGGACGCTATCCTTTTCACTCTGTTACTCAAATCCTCTCTAATGCTGTTAAATTAAACCCTCAACAAGTGGAACTTAAACCTACAACCAGTCAACTGTTGTACATGACACAACTGTGGTCATCCCTGACTGGGTGGACACTGCAGTTTTCTTAAAGGTGCCCTCCAGATGTCATATCTCATCAAGATATTTATAACCCTTCACCATTTTCCCACCCATTGTCTCTGCTGGATGTTATAAAGCTGGATATCAAACTTTGTTAAGTTGTTTGATAGACTCAAAATTAGCTTTAAAGTATTTATGATCATGCCAGTATGTGCACCTCTTTAGAGAAACTCTTCGTATTTAGTCAAACTCTGCACATATACAGTATTGTTCAAAATAATAGCAGTACAATGTGACTAACCAGAATAATCCAGGTTTTTAGTATATTTTTATTGCTACATGGCAAACAAGTTACCAGTAGGTGCAGTAGATTCTCAGAAAACAAACAAGACCCAGCATTCATGATATGCACACTCTTAAGGCTGTGCAATTGGGCAATTAGTTGAAAAGGGTGTGTTCAAAAAAATAGCAGTGTGGCATTCAATCAGTGAGGTCATCAATTTTGTGAAAAAACAGGTGTGAATCAGGTGGCCCCTATTTAAGGATGAAGCCAGCACTTGTTGAACATGCATTTGAAAGCCTGAGGAAAATGGGTCGTTCAAGACATTGTTCAGAAGAACAGCGTAGTTTGATTAAAAAGTCGATTGGAGAGGGGTTAGAAGATGTCTGTGTGAAGCTAATCTATTTTCAAGAATCCCCTGCAAAGTCCCTCTGTTAAAAAAAAAAAAGGCATGTGCAGAAGAGGTTA
>OMLM01007620.1:10686-23665 GCA_900302695.1 Helostoma temminkii | reverse complement strand
AAACATATATAAAAGAAGATTATTTATGTCAAATTGGATTAATATTAGCTGATACACTGATATAGGATTTTTTTGATATATGATATATTATTTCTAAATTATAGCAAATCACGATTCTGACATACTGTAAGTGCATGTTCTCCCCGTGTTCGCGTGGCTTCTCTTTGGGCACTCTGGCTTCCTCCCACAGTCCAAAGATATGCAGTCAGGTTAACTGGGGACGCCAGTCTATCACAGAGCCACATATAGACAAACACAATCATTCACACTCTCACTCACACTTACGGACAATTTAGAGTCCGCAGTTAGCCTGATTGCCTATCTTTAGACTGTGGGAGGAAGCCAGAGTGCCCGGAAAGAACCCAAGCAAACACGGGGAGAACATGCAAACTCCACACAGAAAGACTCTGGCCGACCCGGGAATCGAACCCAGGACCTTCCTGCAATCACATATTTTAAAATTATGTGTTATGACATAACATGCATGTGTCCACCTTGCCCTCCTAATTAGGATAATATTCAAATGTTGTTTGCTCTGTGATGTTAATGTGGACTGTGTGTTATTTGTTGTGTAGCCTGTTGTAAGACAGAACAAACATTAATCCTACTTCAAAAGATGGAAGTGCAGGACCAGGAGGCTCTGGGAAGATGGGACGGTCTGGGCAGCAGAGATGCAAGCGCCAGATCTGAAGCCATGGAGAACATCTGGCAGGAGGTCATGAGAAAAGTGGAGGGTATTGGACCCATATCATCATCAGCTCCTTCACCTCCAGCCTCCAGCATTGATCTGAATGACGTCCTGGCTCATCTGCTCATGCTCTCCAAGCGGTGTCCATTTGAAGACGTCAGGAAGCGATGTGTTCGTCTCCTACAGGCCGTCCAGGTAGGAGATTCATGCAATTTATAATCAGACCTCAGTGAGCTGTTTTTATTGTCTCAAGCCTGTCATCAAATCATAGTGCTTGTGGTATTGTTGTGTTGCCACCTGCTGTGCTCTACGCCGTTTCATAAGCAATGCAAACATTGTGGTGGAGTCAGAATGTCACCAAGACCAGTGCTCGATTTATTTAGTCTGTCACGGACAATGGTACAATGAGACACTGTGAACTTATTAACATTTAAACATTGTACATGCAAGGATTAAATAGTCCAGCTCTTTGAACATACGCATGCATGCACAAAGGAGAGCAAATCAAGAACTTGTATAGATTACTGATAAACAAAATGCCTCTTTTTCAGTCTGTCATGTCTACTATTAATTCATGTTACGGTGTAATAATACATGGAAGAGGGCTGGCAAAAGGGGAGACATCACCTTGACCAGTGTGCCTGAATAAATATTTTGTCAGTGGCATTGATTTAGGAACCAAAATCAGTGTCATCAATCAATATGCTGTATGGTGTAATATGGATGCAGGCCACAGCATGTACCTGAGTTTTATTCTCTCTTTGTCTCTCTTTGTTGTCAAGCATTTTCTGAAAATCACTGTCCAGGAAGAAATGTCCAGGTGTCAGTTAAATTTTGTCATTTACTGCTTTAGATTTATCCCAGCTAGACCTGTTAGCTGTGGTCTCTTCAGCCTAATATGTTATGTAATAACAGAAACTTACATGTTTTTACTTTGGCTAGACACGCTGTTTGCCAGATGCATTAATTCCTGGTTGTGTGGAAGATTTTGGAAGATGGAGTAGAGGGGCAGAAAGAGATGAGAGAGGGAGAAAGCTGCTTTGTGGGTTTAGCAGTGCTCTACAGTACACACCGTCTGGTATTTTTGAATTATACTAAGCTGTGTTTGCGGAGGACTTGCCAAAGAGCATTTATGAGGCCTGTGTGACAGCTGATGTAGTTCTGGTCCCGTGGCTGAACTGAAGACCACTGCACGTACACACACACACACACACACACACCATCCCCATGTTGTCAGGCATGTATGGGGCTAACGGAGGGGGCTTGGGCTCAGACAGGCCTCTTAATTCCAGCAGATCCACTGATTAAAGACAGTCTTTTAAAGCACAGACAACCCTTTCCTCATAGCAACCCCCTCCTCTAGAAGGCGAAGGCCTCCTACTTGGTGAGAATATTGTTCCACAATACCCCTGTGGCTTGAAAAAATTTGGCCTGAAGCAGTTGCTAGTTGTCCCAGTGCGCATATCCACAGTGTGTTGGGCATTTTGTCAACTGTGAATGAATATCCAATAATAATCTAATAAAAAGCAGATACAGGCCTCACCCATAGGTAGGGTGTGGCATGAAAAACCTGGCTGGCACTGATGTTTATAGTTAAATGTCTGCACTCACTTTTATAGCGATTTTCTACCTCATGGGTACTCAAAGCGCTTTGACACTGCTTCTCATTCACCCATTCGCTCACACACTCACACACACACCGATGGCAGAGCTGCTATGCAGCTGACCTGACACATCGGGGGCAACTTAGGGTTCAGTGTCTTGCCCAAGGGCACTTCGACATATGACTGGAGGAGCTGGGAATCGAACCACTGATCCTATGACTGGTAGTTCCCCAGTGTAGTTGAATAAAATGCCACTTGGTAATGGCACAAGTTCACACACAAGCTATGGCTTAATATTTTGGAAAGTATACTCACACTGATCTCTCTCTCAAGAAGTAACTGTCTCAGGTATCTGCTGAAGTTTTTAAATTATTATTTTTTAATATATTTTAACTTTCTGTAGAGTCAGACTAGCTGTTTCTGCCTGTCTGAAGTATTTAAGCAAATTAAGCTAACAAGATGATGGCTGGATTTGGATGATGTATTTAATATGTAAGAGTGATTGATTCCTGGATATTTCTGCCACACCCTATCTATCGAGTAAAGACATAATATTTCTATTTTCCCTCCTGTAACATTTCTTTCCTTTTGTTTATTTTTCGAGACACCTTGTGAGGGCTCAGGAGAAGTACTGGTGAGTCCCAGAGCTTAAGGGTTACGAGGTCGTGTCTGAAAATATATTCTGTTTGTGCGTGGAGGGGGTCAGGTTCCCATAAGCTGTCTTGTGTAAGGGTCTGTGTAGACCTGTGAGTCTGGTCAGTGCAAGCTGTCAGAAGGTCATCCTTGAGTTTCTGGAGGCGGTTGACCTCATTGAGCTTTATTGCTCCAGTGCATGTAGGAACAAAGGATAACTGAGACAAATGTACCACACGCAAACACACAAACATATGCACATGCACACAAATAAAAAAAGGCAATAGTAAGTGTTTGTTCGGAGTCTATGAGAGGGGTGGGCAGACTCCACCGGCCGGCAGTCTCTCTGGTCACCATGTTCCCTTGCTGAATGAAAGGAGTCCAGTCTTGGGCGGCTGGATGGAGACAGAGAGGGGTTTCTTTGTGTTGTGTAATCACACCATTGTGTTAGCCCTCTGCCTTAACTTGAATTAGGAGCTGCTCGCAAAAAAACAACCTGTTCTTGTGATATGGGCTCATGCTGCTCAGATTTCAGGAATGAAACGATGTAAAAATCCAGTAAATTATTAATTTAGCATCTTTCTGAATTTAATTCAGCCCCATTCTGAATACATGTGATGATAATACAGTACAGTCCACACTGACTGACTCTCTACTTTTACTACTTAAACCCTTTACATTAGAAATTGTATTGAAATCGTAATTAGAAACTGTCTAGTTGTTGCCATTACACGGATTCGGCATCTTACCTCATTTGTAATGCAGCTTTTTCAGCTATAAGTTTTTTTTCTTTTTAATGTCCCAATTCACAGTTTACATAAGTGCATAGTCTAGTATGGGCCTCTCGTGGGTTATCATTACATTCGAGTTACAGAGCATGTGTTTTCTGAAAGATAACCGAATTTCATATGTACCAAGTTTTATCATCAGGTGCAGTTTTATTTTTTGATTATTCCATTTATTTTATGTTTTCATATAATAATAACATACATGTATCTTGTTTTGATTTACGAAATGGACTCTTGCTGTAAGTTTTGAAAACTCACTAACAACCCTTCAGTTGATTTATGCACGATTTTCTTAGAAGTAAGTTCATGTGAATGTTTCAAGCTCAAGTTTTTACACATGCTCATTTAGCTAATTACGTACATTGGCTGACTCAGCACCTCTTGTAATAAACACTTATGTGCGATTAATTAAGTGAAGCAGAGCTCTGGCCTCCTCCTGGAATAACCCAGAAAACATTTCTGTCTCTACAGGAATGCTTGGTGGTGTCTTCAAGTCAGAGACGACATCAGATATAGATCACATTGCTTCCTGGGCTTTGACTTATTCATAGAAAGTGCATAAGGTCTTTGACATACAGGTTTTAAATGTCTGTCCAAACTACATATATGCAGCTCTAGAACTACACAGTCAGCCTTCATGGTGAGGGATCCTCCTTTGCATTGGCCCTGTAAATGTTTTAGTCATTTTTATTTTCTTTTCCACTCCTTCTCTAACATTTTTGCACGATTCCATGAACAGTGGTTTTATTTATTGATGTTGTGTTATATAATTTATGATTGATCGTGAAATAGGACCGTTCTTGGTTGGCTTGTTGTCTGTATAAGCCTGTCTCAATAGCAGTATGAAAGTTTGTATAAACAGACTTGTCAACCTTGACAGACAGAAGTGTGGACAGGTGCAATAAAGCTTTTCTGAGAAGGCAAAGTCAAAGTTCACTTGTAAACCTTCAAAACCTTAGTTCAGAGAATTGTTGGAGCTTTTTCTTGCTGTCACAATGACAGGAAGTTTTCCCCTGGTCCTTTTTATATCCATTTGTACGCGCATGCATGCGTGTGTGCGCTTGCATGCCTTCGGTCCTCTCTGGTCTACCTCTGCTTACTGTGTAAATAGAGTGAAAACCCATTGAGAGAGAGCCTTGTGGTCTGGACAGATCTGCTGGATTATGGGCAATCTCTGCTTTAACCAGGTCAGACAAATTACACGGTAAGGGGGAGAGAAAGCAGCCGCGGCAGCAGGCAGTGACCTTTAGCACACTAACTGTACAGTGAAATGCTCTGTGGATATGGAGGATGTGATACAAATAAAGCTGTGTGGATTTACAGCTGCCAGCCAGCTGGGCAGAGTGATGAGGCTGTGCTGATATAGGAGCTGGTGGGTGTGTGTGCGCTGGCATTGTGTCTGTGTCCAGTTTCTGGGATGTTCAGTCTTACTGAGCTGCATGAAGCTCAATGCTGCAGTCACATTTGGTCACTTAAGGCTTTTCTACTCTTCCTCACTCCTTGTAATATGTTTTACTACCTTGATGGTGCAAATACAAGTCATAGTAACTGCTAGGGACACGTCAATCTGACTTTCTCTGCTCCCATACGACACCTGGACTTAGCATATCGGCCATTTCCAGATACTGATCTGATCTGGTTGCTGAATTAATAAACTGTATACCTCGCCTGGTGGACGTCAATGAATGCACAAGCCTTTTCCTAAACAAGTTATCAAAAATGTACTGAATTTTAATTTATTAAAATTAATACTTCAAAAATCTAATAATATAATATAGCAACAGAAATTGAAAATAAGTATGTTTCTGACGTCTTTGCAGTTCATACGCCTAAGTTAACTGCTTGGTCATATTTTCTCCTTATGTTTTTCTCTTAAAGCAGCGTAACTTAAGTTTTTATTAGTTTGTGTAGCTTAGCTATGTGCCTGTTACATGTGATAAAAAAGGGATTCTGTACAGTTTCTTGATGAATATCCAAAGATCTTTCTCTCCAGACTATAATAAACAATTTCTAACATTCAAGGAATATGTACTAATACACAAATTCACACTTTGATCCTACAACAACGGACGGACTCCCACCTTTGAGCTCATGCAACATGCTGCTGGCTGCAGACTAGAGATAGAGAGGAGGGGGCACGTGGTGTGCAACTAGGTCACTGTCAATCCTGTTGCCTGAATAAATCATAAAATTGGAGCATTTTCCTTTTTTTAATGCACAAACAAATCTTGGAAACACTTTAATGTACAGTAAAAGCAAATACAAGTATCTCTTTACTTTCTTTGTATCATTAATATTCATTGTAATGGCTGCTCTAAAACATGTAAAGTCTGAATTATCCTGGCACAGAGGGAGCAATGAATTAGTGTTGGGTTTGGACCTTTGCTCAGCATAGGCAGTCGTCATGGTACCAGTGACATGTGGTGCGGTGATGGGGTGAGTTGGTTGGCACCGTTACTTGGGGGTGGGGGTGCTGGCTTGTCTGAGATTATTTCTGGTCATGCTATTCAGGAATTGAGAGGGTAAAATGTAGGGGGAGAGATGGCAGTGGGGGAAAGAAGTGCAAAAAATATGCAAAACATGGCGGCTATGTGCTGAACATGAGACAGAGGAAATGAAAAAACTGAGTGTGTTGTCTTAACGCTAAGAGCAAACAAGAGAAGGGGTGAAAATGATGGAGGAGGGGGAACAAACACCAGCTTTCTCTGTATTCAGTCAGCAACCTACAGTGGAAAACTACTAGCACCCTACAATGACAAATCACATTCTCCAGAGCCTGAAACCAGCCTGACCTGAACCCTGAATAATTTCCTTTCTGTCCAGATCCAAACCAAACACGGAATAGCTTGAAATCACTCCAACCTGGCTTGCAGTTGTCTCCTGTCCTGTATCAGTCATATATGTACGGTGCAAGGCTCAGCTTGTCTTATTCACACACCACAAGAGTGTGCTAGAAGGCTCGGGAGGGGTGTGGAGAGCAGAGGCGAAGCAGAGGACAACAAGTGTTGTAGCACGAGGTGGGAAAGGAACAAACGCACACAGAAAAGGCACACGAGTAAAGAAACGTTTAGGCCCGAGCTGTTAGTTCACTGTGTAAAAATAATTAAACCTGCTTCATGTCTCAACCTCAGGCAGAGCAGAGTTTATCGGGTTGCTCCTTTCAGCAGAACTAAACATAGAGATAGGGCGATCACATGATGCTGTTGAATAAGCAAACAATAATGTGATATTTATAACTTACATATGGAATTAAGCTTCATAAATTATTTTATGAAGTTTTGCCTTCTGCTGCATTGCTAGCTGTGTCTTCCCCCAGCAAAGAATGTTTCCAACTCTGCTTTCTGTTGGCTTAATGTTGCCAGTAAAAACTGAAGCTTGTGTAACTGTGATACCCATAAAACATTCTGAGTAAGTGCCTAAATGTCCGAGAAATCATGTTGGTTTAGCAGTTTAACACCCGTTCCAAACAGATTCACCCACACGATCAACTTTAATGTTTTTTCCAGATCCTTTCTCATGGCACACATTAAAACATAGCTTAGCAAACTGTAATTAACACGAGGTAATGGCTGAAGCTAGGCTGTGATCATAATTATGACCCCTGCCCGCTGTTAGAAAGCGTGATTGAGCCTGTCATCTTGTGGCTGTATTGCATTAGGCCTTTCTTCACGGCAGACACACGACATGTTACAGTAGGAAAAGCACACGTGTAAATAGTGAAATTAGTGAGAGCCGAGGGATCTTAGCGCCTGTGTTTTTCCTACATAAAGTGTCTGCTTTGGAATCCAAGTGTCATTCGGGAGGGACTGAAAAGGTTTGTTTGTTTTATTTTATTGGGAACATCTTGCTGATTCTTGTCTTTTTACTGCCCAGAATAGAGTCGTGAAAACTTCATAAAAACATGTTTCAGTGCTTTGGGCTACAGTTCAGCTGTGTGGACACAGGAGGGCGCTGTGTACCTGTCCTCGGCCTGTTGTTGCTCTGCTCGGCTTGCTGGATGGGAATTTTCCATGCTCTGGCCTGACTACATGATATAGTGCACATGATTTTAATTTTTTCCTTTTGCCCTGGTCACTGGGCGTTCATCCAGTATGTGCGAGTGTGTGTGAGACTTGTTCTACGTGTTTGTGTCTATGTGCGCTGATCTGCAGGACTTTGAGTGAGTGTGTGTGTGTTTACATGTCTTGAGAGATTTATAGCAGTGAGCATGCAGGATTTGGAGGCATCTGCAGATCAGGTCACAAAGCATGAATAGCCCAGTGGCTGTGGTCCAGGCCTCAGTCTGAGGTCGCCCCTATTAGGATACAAAACCACACAGGCTCAACACCAGGCTTAACCATACACAAACAAAATATTAGGATCGTTTGCTGCTGCTCAGGAAATATTGTGTAACCACTGTAATGGAGCTGAATATCAGTCCAGGTGAAACCTTCTTTTTTCTCTAATGCGACTTCATATTTCTGCTTTTGACTTTGTTAGGACATGGTGTTGAACAGCACAAGCTAATTGACGGAAAATGATTGGGTTCCCTGTGCATCCAGTGACACCTTATTTGCCTTATTTCTTGTACACCTCAAGCATCTGGCAAAAACCCTGACACTTTGAAACAAACTTAGCTGTGTCAGCACTTGATGGATTGTTTTCCATTGCAGGCATTGTGTGGTGCTGCTCACAGAAAGGCGCTGTGCCAAGCCTTGCCTATGTCCATGTTGGCCTAGGTTTGGCTATGATGTTGGTTCAGTGTGTGTGTGGTATTGTTTCAGACCTTGTGTGGAGGGGTGGAGGGTTTTGTGCTCTCATTTAGGGGGTATTGTCCCAGACTGATGTGTGTGTGCTTGTTTATGTTACAGGCCAGTTTGTCAGGATGGTGACACTTTTGC
Organism: Helostoma temminkii; assembly: GCA_900302695.1. Classification (NCBI taxonomy): domain Eukaryota; kingdom Metazoa; phylum Chordata; class Actinopteri; order Anabantiformes; family Helostomatidae; genus Helostoma; species Helostoma temminkii. The sequence goes on along the minus strand of OMLM01007620.1, from coordinate 15,072 downwards.
GCTACGGGACCTCTGCATTCCCACAGTTGCTCACCTCTGACCTCTGTGTGGGTGCCGTGTGTAAGTGAGCGAGGGACATGCAGCTTCACAGTGTTTACTTAAGGCAGGAAAATGCACTCCTCTCAGTGTGCATGCCCTAAATCTGGACACACACTTACCACAACACACACATAGTGTTGTCAAACAGTGACGCATCACTGTTGTTTTGGCTCCCTTCTTAACCAGATTGGGTTAGGAATTAAACAAAGGCTGTAAAGTTTATGTGTTTGCGCTTGAATGCACAAACACTACATGAACATGGTGTCTTTCCTGTGATGGCCAGCCAACTGTGTCTTGACCTCAACCTGATAGATCTTTGGGATGAATTAGAGTGGAGACTGCGAACCAGGCCTTCTCGTCCAACATCAGTGCCGACCTCACGAATGTGCTTCTAGAGGAATAGTCAAAAATTCCTATGAACACACTCCTAAATGTCGTGGAAAGCCTTCCCAGAAGTGTTAAAACTGCAACTCCATATTAAACCCTACAGATTAAAAACGGGATATCGTTAAAGTTCATGTGCATGTAAAACCAGAACTACCAAAACTTTTGGCATTATGGTGAATGTTCATTATCAAGAATTTAAATTGGATTTTCTGTTAAGACACAGTCCACCTGCATGCATACAGGTACAGTAAATGCAGGTCATGCAGGTGTGCAGTCTGTGCACTGATGTGCTAAGTGCGTTTAGGATGATATAAACACAATATTACATTAGTATCTGTACAGCAGAGATGTGCAGTATATGTTTGACATAATGCTTGTTGTGGACGTCCACATGAACATCCACAGAAAGCATTTTAGGCAAATTGCCTAAAATATGCCTGTTAAAGATAATAATCTATAACTGGGAGATGATTGCAGTGTTGGTATGTTTTTCACACTCTGCACCCCCTCCTTGTGTATATTTGTCACACATGTCCATAACTGCTTGTCTTTGTGTTTGTATCTGTGGTAAGTGAAACTTAAAGGTGTTTGTGTGTTTGTGTGTGTTCAATATGAGGCCAGTGTGGTTTGTGTCTGTGTGTTGATTTGGTCAGAAGAAGATGCCTGTGTCTTGTGCCTAAACTAAAAGTAGACTCACGTGTCAAAGAGGAAATGCTGATGTTCCTTTTTCTTGTTTAACGGTTTTAAAGTTCATGTCTGAATAAAGAACGGAAACTTTAGCTCAAAGGTGCTGTGCTAGTGCACAGAGTTGTTTATCCTTCTGACACTCACACTTGTACTAAATGTACTGATACCAGTATTGGAAAAGATACTGATACATCATGCTTTTATCCATGATACCTTGTGGGTTAATTAAACCCCTGGGTTTGGCTTGCTACCCACACTGATATACACACACAGGCACACACTCATGCTCCTATAATGTACCCTGTAAGGGCTCTGATAGCAAGCAAACCAAATAAATCCACATGTTTATAGCTACTGACGTATGTCTTTGTAGTTCATGTAAATGAAGGAGCTGGTTTCACAGTTAACTGCTTTGTCACACATTGTTAATGCTCAGTGAAGCAATTTGTGAAAAATGTAAATACTCACATGAAAATCTGAGAGATATCTGGAGATTTTTTTTGGCCTATTCAGATTATTTTCTGCAGCCGTGTTCCTTTAAAACACCGGTCACAAGGTTAGGATTTAATTTGTTGTTTTCCTGCCTTGTTTTTTGTTTCAGTATAACAACTACAATGTTTGTGTCAGTGTTTTCATTCACAAAAAAAAAAAAAAACACAAACCCTTGACTGTAATTCTGCAGATATTATACCAGTTACAGGATGCTTACAAACTAACATTAACACTGATAGGAAAGAAGCAGCCAATATGACAACAAACATATACATGTGTATAGAAGCTAGGACCTTTATGTGGTTTTGCAGCTTTCACTACATTAGATAATGTAGTGAACAAAGACTTGACCTGACTGTTTCAACCAGGAAGTGTAGGTTTACTGTGTGTCTAAGCAAATGGTGATTAAAACTAAGAATATTTATAAATTATCCTCTTGTTGGAGACCAGTGAGTGCACTGGACTAAATCCAAACAACGAAAATAGTGAAATCCATTGTGTAATGAGCAGGAAACAGAAAATCTGAGGTTGGAGTGAAGATGAAGGTGGATGAACAGGTATGTTGAGGTATATCAGAAAGCGTGCTTGAAAGGACTGGTGAGGCAACTATAGCAAAGAAATAAGCAAAGAAGACAGGCGTTGGTCTTGTTGAGGGAAATGTAGAGAAGTAAAGATCAGCGCTGGTCATTTCTGAAAGATTTTGTCTGACTTTTACTGAGCCAAGACATACAAAAATAGTAGTGGCCAAGCTCTGCTAAACTCCTGAGAGAACAGAATTATCTAGGCCACTGGGAGATTAATGGTTAGAAAGACAAAAAACAACTTTTCCATCTGGTTCTTGAATTATCTTTGCTGGCACGTTGCCACATCTTTGTCTGTTTGTCTGCAGGTTTCTAGGCATCTAGTCATGTTGCAGTAAACACTGTGAGGCCCTTAGGAAACCAGGCATGTAAAGATTGGCAGCCAGCCAGCACAAAATATACACAAACCCTTGAGTTACTCAGCTCATTTTTTCTCCCTGCCACTAGCGATAAATTCCAGGTAAATATCCATAAGCCCTGAACTAATATCAGCTTTCCCTAAAAGAAAACTTCAATCTCAGAGGTGGGGGGGAAGGAGTCCAGATCTGCTGCAGGAACCCATTCCCTCATGACCCGCATGAGGTTTATCGGACAAGAGCTCACCTCAGGAACTCAATCAGCAACATGCTCTCAGCCACTCATTGGCTTGTTTAAAGAGAGTGTCAGTGGCTCACTTGGCGTCAGGAAAGAAGGACAGAACTCTGTAAGGATGCTTTTCACCGACTGTACACAGCAAATGATTCAGCGTCAACAGAGAAAGCAAACAAGTCATGTTTTGTTGCTTATGTAACGCATTTTCTCTGTGATGATGTCAGCCAGCAAGGAAGAAATCAATTTACAAGTCAAGGCACTGTCACGTTAGTCTGAAACAGCAATATTTTTTTTTTTTTATCTTAAATCAGACTCAGATTTATTGAGCTCAAATTCCGATGCTGTTCTCTGATGTTGGTAGTCAAAACTGATGAGCTGAGTAGGCAGATTGGTTGGCAAATGGATAACCGTGGGTTCTTGTCATTCCTTGCATATCATTTAGTGTATTTAACAAGTAAACATGTCAACACAAAAGCAAAATAATTCCCTCTCAGTGACTGTATTGCACATCTATCATTTTCTTTATCAGTTCTTTATGTTTGTCTTCGTCTGCATACTTCTTCGTCTGCACCTACTCCTGCTTGTTTGCCCAATATTTCTTATGTGCTTTGCCAGATTCATGGAGGAACTGGTGTCTTATAGCGTTTTATGTTTTTTTTTCGTGCGTCTGTTTTCCTGTAGAAGGCTTTGATGCGAAAAAGTTGTTTTTAGCCAACATATATTCAGTTACATACATTTTAAACACAAACTCGTAAACCTCCTATCAAACACAATGGAAGCTTATTCTGATGAGAGTCTGTTATCATAGGCTGGTATCACAGGAGGACTGGTTACACTCCTCTTGATATAGGCCATGTTTGCTCAAGATTTTGTCTTTTGAGACGTTACAGACTAGCAGTTGCAAACAACACTCTGGTTTCTTCATTGTGCAACACGGCCCCATTGCATAAATTTGGCTATAAGGAAGGGGGAAGAGTGAGAAAAACAAGTCGTGAATGTTTTCCTTGTACAGACTATTTTAGACTTTCTTGATGAAGGCTGTGATGTGTATTTTTATCTTTAGTGCTGTTAAAAAAAACACAAAAGTTTTAAAGATTTCAAAAACTACTTGTACTTTCGCATGTTCTTAGAAAACTGCAGAACTGTTTTTCACTCAGTCAGCGTGTTTTGAGCTTCTGTTTTGTGCTGATGTTGATATGGGAAGTGTGAATTATCGTGTTTGTGTGATGTTGTTGGCTGGTTTGACAGGTGTCCTGTTTGTACTGGGCAGACAGTCTTTCCCCTATTTTCAGCTTTACGCTCCTTCCTGACCTACTACCAGAAACTGTGGGCTGTGTGTGTGTGTGTTTAAAGAGAGTGGAAGGGGGAGAGAGAGGATGTAAATTATGTTTATGTGAAAGAAACAAAGTCTCGTCTGTTCGTAGAGGGAAGGGCAGAGATAAATAGAAATGTACTTTATTTATTCTATAGCGACACAGTGTGTGTGTGTGTGTGTGTGTGTGTGTGTGTGTGTGTGTGTGTGTGTGTGTGTGCGCTAAAAAGCATGAAACATGGATGCGGTTCATCACACTCCTTTTTCTCTAAATGCTGACTATGATAAATAGAGCAG
>OMLM01007620.1:0-10666 GCA_900302695.1 Helostoma temminkii | reverse complement strand
GTGTGTGTGTGTGTGTGTGTGTGTGTGTGTGTGTGTGTGTGTGTGTGTGTGCAGGTTGTGCATGCACTATGCTCACACACACACACACACTTGTAAATTTGAGACTAGCCCCCTCCTAACTGTGGGCAAGCGCTCGGAGCCCATTAAAGCCTGATCCGACCTCCTCTTTATTCGTTCCATCCATCATTCTCATGACTCGCAGAAAACACAGCAGCAAAACAACAACTGCCGTTAACAGAATAAGAGACGGCTGTTGCCACCAGACGCTCTGATTGGCCCAGATGCACTACTTTAGAGGGCTGCTATTGGCTAAGAGGAGACACACCTCTAGAATCTGTTTATTCTGGACAGACAAGGGGGGTGGAGGGCAGGAAAGGAATAACGGGGTGGGGTGAGATTGCAGTGAGGTTGGCCGGGGGCTACGGTTTCATTGTACAGAAACAGGAGGGAAGAGATTTGGGAGGAGGGGGAGTAGCATGTACACTGGAAAACATCCATTGGACCTTATTCAAAAACTTCTAGGAAAGTAGGATGTTTGTTTTCTTTTCTGGGCGTTTGTGTGCTGAACCCCCATTAAATTGCAAACAGGCTAAGCTAATTTAGTGAGCACCATTTATGAGCCAGTAACTCTTCCAAGAAAGTTAACCAACAACTTCATGTAACTCTTGTTGTGATAGAGGAAAATTGACATCTTTATCTGTGATCTGTAATCAAATCAACACGTTTTTGCGGCCAGGCCTGCCCTTGCATGCTACAAAGGCACCAGTTTATCAGCAACAGCCGCGCAGTCGCTCGTGTTTTTCATATTTGATATACATGAGCACAGCCGAAAGGTATAGCATACATACCATCTGTCAGTGTGACATACTGTGTGTGCCACAGCGTCAGTGGGAAACGTGCAGGGTCACTGTCTGAAGTCAGAGCAAAACAACAACCAGCTACAGGAGCTTGGTCTGTTTGAGGAGAGCTGTTATTTTCTTTATCACAGATGCCAATGAGGTGATGTTTGCCTCTCAGCGTACAAAAGCTTATGTAGATGTAAATGAGGTGAAAGAGCAGAAATGGTAAGTAACTAAGTACATATACTCAAGTACAGTACTCCAGTTCATTTATTTTACAGCTGTAGTTACTAGTCACTTTTTGCAGGTTTAGATTCTTATAAAAATCTTTATAAATGTCTCTACATTTATCTCTACATTATCAAAAGCATAAAAATATTTTTTTAGGCAAATACTTGCACTTTTACTCGTATTGAGTTTGTGTACGTTATACACTTCTGTGAAAGGGCCTTAGAAGTTTTCAGGTTTTAGAGAGATACATGTCTTTAAGATGGTGACGTCAACCAAGATTATGAGCCTTATTAAAAAAACAATTAAAGGGCTGATATATTGTTAAAGTATTCACCATGTAAGGCTGCAAAGTGCATCTCAATACTCAAAGAGTGGATTTCCCCTTTATCCCAGCCTGTTGTTCTCCCTTTGTCACATTTGTCTCACTTTTCGTGTTGATGATCACTCTGCCAGGACTGAGCTTCTTCTGTTCGCCTGGTCTCTGCACAAACACAGTGCTGAACTGCAGAGAAAGTAGCAAAGGGGCGAGGAAGAAATGCTGATATTTACAATAAATAAACAATGGTCATAAGCAGCATAGTTTTGTTCCTGCAGGCTCTTTGTCGGACTATTTGCATGCTTGTACCAGACTTTTCTGTTAACTAACAAGCAAGAATAGAGTTTTCTAGATCTTCCTGTTCTAATGTACACAATAAGACCCTGTGGTAAGTCCTACTCATATTGCTTTTCAGCTTAACATGTACTTAGCTAAGATCAGTTGTGTAAAGTTTGTCAAAAGCAGCTTCTTATTTGAAGAAGCTCATTGTTTATTTTTAGAGACTGAAATGACAACCATCACGGGTGGTTAGTTGGCTAATATACATTTGTTCCATGGATACTCTTGCAGAATTTTATGTTTCTGGTTCAATTGTTACACACACATGGTATCATATCATCTACGGACTGTATCAATCCAAAACCACTGAACCTAAATCTTTTGTTTCCAAGGTAAAAAAATCAGCATCCTCACCTGCTGATGATCTGTGTAGAAGACAAGCAAGTAAGGAAGAGGCATACTTCTTGGATTGGGAAGTAGAGCCAGATATATCTACTACTATTGCCACTGCTACTTCTACAATGCAGTCTTACTACATATTGATAACTGTATATGATAAGACTGTGAACTTTGAGTAATATCAAAAACATGCTTGAACAAGAAACACAGAGGTGAGATTTATGCTTTAGATATTGTTCAAACAATGGTCTTCATGCAGGAACCACTTGTACAAACAGTTTTTCTTCTTAACTGCCATGTATGTGTGATTTAAGAGAATTTGTGACATTCATGAATTTTCTCATACTTTGAGTTTACTCTTGGGCGCAAATGTGTGGAAATTTTCCACATGCAGAACAGCAGACCTACAGCTCCACATTGTGAAATTCTTTTACTGTTGTATGATATTTTTGTGAGAGAAGCAGAACAGCCTCATACGTCAGTTTTAGCAGGGGTGATTATCCTGACGATCACATCTCAAGTGTTCGTAAATTCATTTCAGAAATGAGTGATTAACTTTGTGCACTTAAGAGGGTTTTGTGAATCCATTGTAGAACAGGCATACAAACAAGAAAAACCTTTGAGGTTGAGGAAGTGTTGACGAAAAGCGACTCCCTGAACTCCACCGTTGCAGCATTCATGACTGTCCCTCAACCAGCATCAAAATCCAGTATAATTAAAAACGGTGTAGTTGGCTAATATTATGATTGTTGCTACTAGCTTACGTTAGAGCAGATGATCGCACAGTTTAAATTTTTTTTACACTTACATACACTATTTTTATGTTTTTGATCCAGATGTTGATTTTAATTATTTTAAAAGTGCATTTTACCTCAGTTTTTTTAAAGTCCATTAGATAAATAAATACAAATACTGGCCAACTGACTGGTTACACTTGACGCAGGTCATGTTATCACCCCCTGCAGGAGACTCCTGAATGCTGTTGTTTTGCTGTGTGACATGTTCAGACATGTTTTGACAAGATATTCCTCATTTTTATTTCTCCACGCACTCATGTGGCAGCAAATTCATCAAACATAAACAAAAACTTATAGACCTTATAGATGTATAATTTCCCTGTGTGCAGGGGTATAAACCAGGACTCGGCTCATGTGTCCCCTCCATAAAACCTGTTATACAGCCACTGACTGACTGCAGATACATAAACATAAATCGTCTGCTGAACTCATACCACATACAGTCACGTTTTTATGTGTATACAGAAAGTACGTGAGCATTCCTGCTCTCTGTACTGGATGTTCTTCCTGCCTCTGGGTCAGTTTACTTAAAGTGGAAAGGCTACAGCAATTAACAGACTGGTGCACACACACACAAGTCGCATTTATATATACATAAAGCCATGTATGCAAACAGAAACAGAGCTGTTCACTTGTGTAAGAAAACTGGCCGAACGTTATGGTTCGAAATGTTCAAGAGACTTTACAATGGAAAAAAGGGTATTCGAATTACAGCAATAGCATTGATGTCTTATGAGTGTACAACATGGCATCTATGCTAGCTAGTACATTTGTGTGATTGTGCACATTCGTACATGCCTGTGTGTCTCTGTGGTGTCTACTGGCCAGAGCCCACAGTCCCCACTGGTTCAAACTAGTTAATTTGTCATTGTAGGGTATGCGGCTGTGGCCCCGCCGCACAAAGCCACTTGTAATAACAGAGGGGTCTTACTCTGTGTGAAGAGCGGCTTATGAAGTGAGGTGCTGAGTTTGGGCATATTTGCACAAACTAGTTTGTTCCCAAATTCAACAACAGTTTGCGCTTAAGGTGAATTAGTGACAATACACAGCTGCGAACAAGTGGTTAGAGAATTACACAAAGGAATACAAGTCACGGTTGTATGAGATGAAGAAATCAAGAAAACACAGTGATTTCTAATAAATCTCACGCTGACAAGTTTGCAAGGGAACGTTTTTGTGTCTTTTACAGGAAGTGAGGCTCAGTGTGCCACAGCACAGGAAGAAGAAGGAGTGGGTAAGAGGTCGTTTGAAGCCATATGGGGAAGTTTCTCCAGTGTTTCAACAGGTGTGCGTGATATCAACTGTAATCTGCATTAGCTCGATGAAAGTGTACTTAATTCGCAGATCAGACATGCTGAAACTGAGAAGTTATCAAACCTCAAATCAACACCAAACATATTTGGCTTATCTGTTTGTTTGGTTTACAAGTGAAGGTAAAAGCTGTGCCATACAAACCAACTTTGATGGATGCTATTCAGACTGCAAACCTGTGAAGGTTCAAGTGAGTGAATGTGACTCAGTTGGCATCACCCACATGCGGTATTATAGTATTTTTATAGCTTATACTGGAGAACAAAGGTCTGCTGCATACATTTTGACAATTTTACAAAAAAGCTTTTCTCCCACAACTTTGCGTAAGTGCAATATTAAAGCTACTGCTGTGCTACTTACGCTAGTGCTAGTAGCATGACACTGCCAACCAGTTAACCAGCCAGCTTTTAATGAAAAGCAATGCTGGACTGACTTCTTATATTTAGCTATTTCATCATGTGTTTTTACCTACTAATAAAACTAAAAACACAATGGCAACATCTGTCATGGTTTTGTAAATCTAAAGGGATCGGTATTGCATTGGTTTTACTTTTCACTGCCAGAACTCCCTGTTTACTTGTAATTGGACAATTGGGCCTAACGAAACCACATTCAACAATCCAATAAACTGTCCTTTCTACTGTGAATTGGACCAAAGTAAAGTGAGTTTTTTATTTTCATCCTGTGGTGAACGATGATATGAAACGTATGCTGCTCTTCCTGGGATAAGGGTTCAGGTAATTCTTCATTTGGGTGATGGAGAAAAGCTGGAACACATACATGGGATTGCTGTCGAGAATTAATTGTGTTGTTCGTCGTATCTATAGTACACTAGTACTACTCTAGTACACTGTATGTCTCAGTTTCTCTCTCTCTCTCAGACCTTGTATATTATTATAACTAATTTCACACATCAGTGTTATGTTCTGGGTGTATTACTTTCACTCTTACTTCATTTTTTTCACACCCAGTTCTTTATCTCCCCCGCAGATTATGTTTTTTTCTCTTCTTTCTCACATACAAACTTTAGGAGCCGCACACACACACTGACAGTGACTAAGGTCGACTTGTTATTGTAGGCAGCTGGCGGAGGGCTTTCCTGTCCAAACAGCCCAAACGCTGAGGTGGCAGACGTTTGAGGGACAGGGAGACGCGCACAGAGGAGAGAAAATGGACAGAGTGGGGTGACCACCAGCTAATCCTTGGGTTGGCCAGAGGTGGGGGGCGGAACAGGAAACACAGTCCATGGGAGATGGGCGAGGGCCAACAAGTTTTTCCTCTCTCTCTCTGAATGACTGATATGGCTAGATCTGTACATTCATACAGATACATGGGTGGATAACAACAAGCAAAGACATGCGTGAATACATAAACACATGCCTGCCGAGTTAAGTTACAGCAAAGTTGAGCACTCAGATTAAACTCGCAGGACTGCCTGAAACTCAGACTTATATACTTTTTATACACTAGTTTAAAGAACAACACTTCAGTCTTACTGCAGGTAATATAAGAAGATGTGTCAAGTCAAACATCTTCCTGAATCAGGTACTGTTGGTGCAGTCTGGGCGCCAGCATATGACAGGAAATAAAAACGCATTTTGCCAAAAACTATAAAACTTTGACTAACAGTAGTGGGGTTTGAAACTCTTTATGATCTTCTGTGCTTTGTAAGTGGAAGATGCTGATGTAGTAGCTTTTGCAGTCCCCTTGTTATATTGTGTGATACCTCTGCAGTGCGGAGGTAATTGATCACTACAAAATAAAGTTAATCAGCAGCAATTTTGATCTTATGATTTTAAAGTAATAATTACTCAACTCAACTCATTTTAGCTCATCAGTTGTGAAATTATCTACCTTTTCCTGTCTGATGGTAACGTTAAAGGGCTCAATGAAACTTTCTGTATGACATTGTCAGACCTTTTTTTAGGTTAACTGATTAAGATTAATCAAGTTAGTTGCAGCCCTAGACTACTACTTTAAACAAAGCAGTTGACAGAGAAGAAATACAGCTGAATTACAGAGCAAATATTTTAGTTTTACGTGGTACCATAAACATATTTGCAGGACCAGAAGGCATCTGGATTTGATGCATACTTTGGGGGAGATTGGCTTCGGCAAATTATGTCTTGTGGTTGTTTGACATTTTGCACATTTTTGGCACTGAGAATGCAATCATAAAAAATGATTGGCTCTTCCTGGAAAAGCTACAATTTGGAGGCTTTTTATGCTGACCTTGATATAATCATAAAACAATTGCTATAGGTTTGGAATGGGCAGCCAATTTAATATTTTATTTTCATTTTAACAGATAAAACCTGGCATTGGACAATCTGAAGATGCCAAACCAGCCCGTCCTTTCTTGAAATGTTGAATGCTGTTTGATTTAGCCAAATATGTTGGCAATATGAAGTGTTTCTTCCTTTCAAAAATGTAGATACAAACACTGCTTTGGTTAAACATTAAGTAAGACTTCAATGTACTAAACAAGGGCAGTATGCAGTTGGTATATTATTAATTTGTTCCAGTAATAGTAATAGATGCCAGCAGACATCAGAAGCTGTATTTCCAGGGTAAATGACCTGAGGAGCAACCTGCTGAGGGTCATGTGACCCCACCTCCACCCCTCCAGTGTTATGTAAACCTAAGAGTGACGACTGCAGCAGGTTTATTTCCGTACGGACGTTCTGCACCTGCCCAAACCGATACGACTTTTAGTTTATATGCTTGTGTTTTCACTTAACATACATTCGAGGCAGGGAAACACACACATGCACAGTCAAGCATCTTGAGTGAATGAAAACACACTGGACACTGATATTGCGGTGGGAACTGCCAAAAACACATGGAGAAAGGAAAGGGAAGGACCAGAAATGAAACAAAGAGTGGAACAGTCCTGGAGAAACACTTGAGAAGAGCAAAGGAAGGGAGGAAGAGATAGGTTGCTGGAAAGAAGATGAATGGGCAGATGGGGAGTTTGGAAGATGACTGAGACAACGTAATACTGAGAATTAGGAGGGGAAAAACATGCACATTGTGAGATGCTGAATAGACAATGAAAAGGCAGAGTGAGAGAGGATAAAGTGGGAGTGGTACCTTTGGCAAAAAGCCTGTGCAGCTGCTTTAGACAAGGTCCCTCTGCAGCAAAGATCAGGGAAACATTAGACCTCTGTCTCTCTGTCTCTCTCTTCTCTCTCTCTTTCTCATTTTAAAGGTCTCTTGGTATCAGCTGCTTGTTTTTGTCTGTTGTGGCCTCAAAGAAAGTAGAAAGTGGGAAGCTTCTGCTGTCATAATTTTATGTTGTTGTGACATGAATGTTGTTAAGTCGCTGAAGCGCCAAAGAGAAAACAGATCTCACCGAAAACTTTTCTCCGTTATAAAAGTTTCTCTTTAGTTTTTTTGCAACAGTTTTATGCGTTTCAGATGTTCAATGGCTTGACGTGACTTCAAAGTAGAATATACAGTATGTGCTGCTAAATGCTGATAATCAGTTGGTTTCAAGACACAACAGGCCAGATTATGAGAAGTGTTGCTCAACTACGTTAGTAGGTAAAAGTGTTATTGGCTGTCACAGTGAGAAACATGACGTGATAAGAGTTAATACTAGTTTAAATATGAGGATCTGACATTTGATCATTCATTTCATCATTTTGATAAAGCATACAAACATCTTGTCCCCCAGTTACATCTCTGTCTTTACATCCTTACTGTTTTTTGGCATCCTACCTTAATTTGAAAGTTAAGGTGGAGATGTACACAGATTAGACAATGATTCGAGCTATTGCTGATATCCATCCTTTTATGGTGACAAAGTGAAGAGAGCTCCAAAATCTAGAGCAAATCTGCACTGCGTATATACTACCAGTCAAACATTGGACACATAATTTATATTTCTTCAGCTGTGTTACCATCATTGCAAAAGAGCTTTTTAATTATCAGGTATCCTTTTTAAATTAATAGCCTTGCATTAGCAAACATAACATGCTATTGAAAGACAGTACTAATGTTTGCTGATTATAGGCCTTTGTATGTTCTTGTAAATATTCCTTCAGCTGTTTCCAGCTACAGGAGTCATTTACAGTAAAAACAATGTCTAACACCGTTTCTGATCAATCAGATGTTTTAAAATGTGCTTTTCTTTCCGTGTATTGCAAAGTGTTTCAGTCTGGGATCCTGAGCCGTTGCATAACCACATGGCACACACTAATTCACTCTGCAACCATCAGATGGATACCTCCAGCTTTGCTCAGCAGCTCCAGTGTATCTGACATCAAGGTGTGAAACACCGCTGCTGCTATCTAGAATTAGAGCCACACGTCGGTTTGTTTCTGAAGAAACTCTCTCCTCATTACTGCCTGTGCCGCATGGCAGGGACTCCAGTTGACTGTTAGGTGACACACCCACACGTTCACACAAACACTGGTTCATGCACACAGATCAGGCCTTGTCCTGAAGGAACACAATATTCTCTTGACCCTGCAGCCAGAGGACATCAGGAGGAATACTGGGAGCAGCTATCGTGACATGGCCATTAACATGTCTGTGAGAAACAGCTCCCCACCTAGAGCCCAGGCACTCATTCTCTGACTCTGCATATTTAAGTGTGTGTGTTCTCTGTCAATGTGTATTGTACACGTGCAGGTTGTCGTAGATCTCCATGCAGCTGTTTCCTCCATATTGAACAACAGCAACGCTCTAAAACATGAGCTGAACTCATGTGGAAGAAATCACCCAAAAACTGAATCTTGCCTCTGTCAACATTGTAGCTTTCCAGAGACTCCTGGACAGTTTTTCTCTGGACCAACCCAAATGTTCCAGATGGTCCTGCTGGTATTAAGGTATTAATGTGGTCAGTCCAAAAATGAATCTTCATTTAGGGTCAGCACGCCCACTATGTGCACAGCTGTACTTTCCTGCTCAGGTTAGCTGGGAAGTTTTCCATCAATCTGCTCGGCCTCAGGGTCATGACACGCCAAGCCGACCTCAACGATCTAGAGGTCACTCGATCGACTGTTGGGTTGCCTCATCATCTTCGTCTGGGCCAAAACGTGGCACAAGGGAATAAATCTCAATTCCAGCAGGTGGCAGTAGTCTGCGGTCGTCATTCAATAAGCAGAAGAAGACCTAGGGCTGCAGGTATACAGACCGTTAACAAAGCAGTGCTTGGCATTGCTTGCGTAATGTCATTGCACCACTCTCGCTCACTGCAGACGGTTTATAGCTACTGCTAATCGAGGGTATTCTGATAAGAGGTTCTAAATGGCACAGGCGTCAATTTCTCTTCTCGTGCACTGATTACCTAAGCTGAACAGCCAGATAGAGCAGACTTGGAGCGATTCAGCATGCAGGGGGTCCAACTAGTGCCAACGAGGCAGACACACGACTAAAACTAGTCTGACAGATGGTCACCGATGGCTGACAGGAGCTTATAGAGACAGGAGCTAAACCAAACAGTTTCAGGCACTGTTACAGGACTTTTAAAAGTTATTAGTGGCATTAAACATAATAATTATATTAATTGTGCTCTTAAGAATAATTTATTACAGTTTTCTTTTGAAAACATCAATCTGCTCTTCTTGAGTCAAACTCAGTTAAACTATTAATTGTCCAAATAACTTTCTATTTTGTTTAACTATGACTGTGTTTGGGTCAAGCATAAAGGGTAGATTATTTATTTATTTATTTATTTATTTATTGCCTGGAAGGATGACACCATTAAGCCAGCCCTGCAAAAATGTGGTATTGGGAAAGGTGCAAAACTCTTTCAGTAGAGCTGCAGAATAAAAATGCAAATATAAAATGATGCAGAAACAATGCTATTCATTGTTTTTGTTTATCGATCACAGCTATTCATCATCCCACATATTGAGCGAGTCCACAGTTGCCTAACTTTGTGTCAGCATATTGTGGCGTTGACTAATATATAAAAGCCACAAATATGTAATCTTGACTAAAAATAACATTTTACTGTAGTAACACATTAGACATTGGCTGCTATGCTGACAAACATAAGTAGATACTAAAATGTTTGAACAAGAAATTACATGAAATGGTAACATACTGCTACTGAAGTGTCAGGTAGTCAGATGAAGTCAGATACTTTAAATTATAACACTGAAACATGAACTACTTTAATTAAAGCATAAATGAATCCCACATTTATGTCTGTTAGTGACAGTACATACTCTGTACATTCAACACTTCGGAATAATTTTCAGATGGTTATTGAGTTTATCATCATGACATTTTGTGAACCTATGTAGTTGGTGGCAGCGAAACTAGTTTTGTGGGTTGTCAGAAACTGTGCACTTCACTAACTAAACACTTCATAACTGCATAACACACCATGTACACACTATAAATAGTCTGTACATTAAGAAATTTGCCTATGAACTTTAAATGTGTCACAGTAACTTTTCAGAATTATTAATAATATTCTGAATAAATATCTTATTGTAATGTGATTATATCTAATGGTTTAATGGTGTAATTCCTAA